>CM038343.1:51500519-51725519 GCA_021464625.1 Proterorhinus semilunaris | reverse complement strand
CGTCCTCTACAGAAGGTCTGATTACCATGACTCATGATGACCAACATAAGAAGACACAAGCAACCCTTTATACTGCCCGTCCTCTACAGAAGGTCTGATTACCATGACTCATGATGACCAACATAAGAAGACACAAGCAACCCTTTATACTGCCCGTCCTCTACAGAAGGTCTGATTACCATGACTCATGATGACCAACATAAGAAGACACAAGCAACCCTTTATACTCCCCGTTCTCTACAGAAGGTCTGAGTACCATAACTCATGATGACCAACATAAGAAGACACAAGCAACCCTTTATACTCCCCGTCCTCTACAGAAGGTCTGAGTACCATAACTCATGATGACCAACATAAGAAGACACAAGCAACCCTTTATACTGCCCATCCTCTACAGAAGGTCTGATTACCATGACTCATGATGACCAACATAAGAAGACACCATCTAATGCCGACCCCCCCCCATATCGGGCTCCTAACTCAACGCCTGCATCATGTCTGTATCCAGTCTCCGACATCCAAACTACAGCCACAAGTCGTGTGTTAACGCCCCCGATGACTCACAAGGGGACACCCCTGCTGACCAAACCTGAAGACCAAGTGCTGCCAAAATACAGTCCTTAAGTCCCCGGCTCACCCGACAGGCGAAATGATAGATTCCTTTATTAGAGAGTAGAGTTTCATCAGCGTGGACCCCCTCACGTGTTTACGTCGGTGAAAGAGGCCCCCAAGCTTGTACATGAACTACACTCAAATATAAATCCTGATGTTGCAAAGTTATTCCCCAATGATACACATACACAGGCAACATGAAGCAATATTTTTCAGACCCTTGAAATCCATGTACACATGTAAATGTGCCCAACATGTAAAGAAATTAGCAACTACCTTGTTCAGTCTTGTGAACTCTCCACTTGGGTCAAAGCCTGGCATCCATAAGATTGGTAGTATATATTTTATTTTGATAAATGTTTCCCCAAAGATAAATTCTGCCCTGATGAATATTCATCTTCTTCCACCTTTTCATAGTGATGATGTAAAAACGTATGGATTCAATGCAATATTCGAGCCACTGCTGCAGATCTAAAAATCCTTGAGAACAATGGAATCGATGTTCCTTTCTCTGAGGAACCTCCACATGGTACAGTTGCTCAAGTAACTGGGGACAATTTGGCACACACTTCTTGGATATGTTCAGTCATGTTGTGCAAACTATTGTTGCCATTGTTGCTTAGCTGATGAGGATTCCTGCCAAACTGTTTTCTGTGATGATGAACGAGCAGAACATTACGCAGTAGAGAACCACATGCTCAGCATTGAGAGGACATTGAAGAAGACCCTGCTCTTCCCTCCTCCTTTGGAGTCACTCACTCAGGCCTTTTGTACAGTTGGGGAGGAAACCTACACAGACACAGGAAGAACAAACTCCACAGACCAGGAATCAAACCCAGGACCTTCTAGCTGTGAAGCTCCAACTGCTGCGCCACCATGCGTGACGAGGAAACGCACAGACACCAGGTTTGTGACCGTGTGGTGTTTGGGAGACGTTCTTGTACCTTTGGTGGCGACTCCCATCCAGTTTTTGGGCGATGTAGGTCTTCCCTGGAGCCGGGAGTCCCACCATCACGATTGGCTTTACCCAAATCTGAAAAGCCTCTTGGGAAAAAAAACGTCAAAATGCAACAAAAGAGCGACAGAAAAGTGACACAAACGTGAGACAAAAATGCAACAAAAAAATCAATGGAAACAAAGTCCTGACTGTGATAAACATCTTTAATTATGACCTGCCCGGGTTTATTATTTCACGAGGCCTTTTGGTTTATTGTGTTATATCCATTTGTTACAGCTCTTTGGAAACTGTTTCGTGTCTAAATTAAATGAATCTTTGACAGACCAACACATAAACACAATCAGAAGATAAAACGACTAAACTAGAGCTAAGAGTCAGAATGTGATTTCCAGTTGAAACGGTTTATAGAGAGTGGTTTGAAACCCTCTGAGCCCGGACTCCGACACCGTGTGGGGTGAACGTCCGTGAGGTCGGCGTCTCTGGACACGCTGCTCCGGGTCCAAACATGTTTCAACATTCAGTTTAGAAATAACTGTTTGCAAATGCTGCTGCCATTTGGGAAAGAACTGCCACAAAGGTCACACACGCTCTGATATTTGGTCTCAGTATTCTCGTTGTGAGTTATTTGAATGTTTAACAGGTCTGTAAATAGGAATGAGATTGGACTGAGTGGTGAAGTGTGATTGACTGTTAGAATAATGAATGGCCATGCTCTATATTGTTTATTTTGATGTAACCAGGGAATACAGATGGAAACTGGATATTTAGCTTTAATATAATATAATAATGTCCCTGTACATTGTCCCTTGAATAAAGATTAAAGTAAAGTAAGACCCCTATCATGGGTAGATTTTGGTTTATTTGCTACTTTAGGACTTGATCTCTCTCCTTCATGAGTTTTAAAATGTCCGAGTTTCTCCAGGGAACTATATTTTTGTGCTGTTTCTGTTTCTCAAAGAGAGAACTCTCTTATGGTTTTGTCTAAATACTTCTCAAAACAAGTATTTCACAATCTTTCTCACAGTCCACAGAGTTTAATGTGTCATCCCACTGTATTTCATGCACTGCAGCTACAACGGTTTGGTCATTATTTTTAGGAATTCGAGTGGACCCATTTTGAGCATAAGAACTAAAGCGTTTTATTTTATTATTTTTTCAATTTTCGATTCAGTTGTGGTCAGATAAACCAGTTGGCAAATCCAATGACTTAATTCTTTCTGTCTTATTACAGAACATTAGATTTATGTGTGTCCTTGTAGAGTGTGTTATTCTTGTAGGCCCATTGATGATTAACTTCAGATAAGATTAGCTTCGAGTTTCTTTCTGGTTTATCTTCTCAATGGATGTTGAGGAGATCATAATGATTTATTTTTACTCAAATTAGTCATACAAACTGAAGCTGTTTGATGGAGGTCTATAGATCACAATAATTAAGGACATTTGTGGGAAAGGGAGATATTCAGCCCTAAGCTTTCCAACCATTTGACCATTGGATTTCTTAAATATGCTTTTCACATAGACCATGACCCCCCCTCCCTTTCCGGGTCCTTCTCTGTCTTTCTTATACAAACTGTACCGTGGGATATTCGGTGCTGCCGTTGGAGGATTTTGGTTTCAGACAAACATAAAAAGTCTAAATTCGAGTCCAGTAATAAATGTTGTATTTGCTCATTCTTAGACAAAACACTTGTGATGTTTATATGACCTCCTAACACGCCTGGATTCAGCCGTTTCCAGGTATATTTTTCATTACTATGGGTTGAACTCCAAAGTTCAGATTGTGTTTTCACGTGTTGTGCAACAGCGTAGTGTTTCTGGTACATCTTTCCCAAACACCACGTTATGGAGCAATACCACTTCCCCCTGTGCTTTGCCCGGCCATATTTGGAGCAGGTGGACGTGTATAAAGCCGGGGGTCAGCTCCTCTGGTCTCCTAGGACAGTCCTACTGTCAACATGAGTGCGCTCCTCTTCCTCCTCCTCATCGGGTCGGCCTGCTCCTTCACCGTCGTCGGGGCAAGTCTCAGCCCACACGGTAAGACACACTTGTGTATAATAATAACAGAATATCAGACCCGGTGGCTCAGCAGTTAGTGAACAGCAGCACATTTACTTTCTTTTATCCAGTCCAGTTTGTCAGACGTTTGTTTGTAAAGAGAGTTGTTATTCGGAGGTTTAACAGACTCTGGGTTAGTCAATATTGTCATTCAAAATTAACAAATTGTACATTTATATGTTTTATTAGTCTTTACATGCTCCTCAAACCCGTTAACCTCTTAAACCTCACCTTCACCGAGTCCGGCTTTATTCAAATCTCTGTGTGTGTGTGTGTGTGTCTGTGTGTGTGTGTGTGTGTGTGTGTGTGTGTGTCTGTGAGTGTGTCTGTGTGTGAGTGTGTGTGTGTGTGTGTCTGTCTGTCTGTCTGAGTGTGTGTCTGTCTGTCTGTCTGAGTGTCTGTCTGTCTGTCTGAGTGTCTGTCTGTCTGAGTCTGTGAGGCCCCTGAGGCTCCGGCCTCAGGGTATCTCTGTAAATACATTTATTTGTTTTGTTGCTGAAAACAAACAAAACATTTTTTTTTAAATAAAATGTGTTATTTTTACATATAAAAAATCAAGATGGCTACCGCGTGGTGAGATGGCGCTGCACTCTCCCTCAAACTTAGCTCTACATCTTAGGATTGTGTGGCCAGATGGTCTCGTAACAAGCAGCAGCAGCTCGGCGACAACAGTGAAGGTCTGGTGAACGCCATGGAGGACTTGATGGACACATTTTTACGATGAAAAAGCCGAAGCTCGCATCGGTCTGGAGAAGAACGACAGCCTACATTCAACTGGAACTGAACACACGGAGGAAATCAAAACAATACGAGGCCCTGCGGATCTAAAGGAGCTACGAGCGGGGGAAACTATCCATGTGCGTGGAAACAAGAAACTACAAGAAAAACTCACCGCCCACGCGCCGAGACAAGAAGATCGAGACTTCCTCATATTCAACTTAAAACAAGGAGTCGAGCTGAGAACCTTCCCAAATGGAATCGCTGATGAGATGGCGCCTACAGGAGAGCCTGGATGGCCACGCCCGCTGATCGCGAACTGTCTCCGGGAAACGTCCTCCAGAGGTGGAGAGGTCCAGCTCAGGTTTCTGCAGGTCATAGTGAGGCCACTGCTGTAAAGCTTTCCTCCTGTATCAGCAACCATCAAACTGACCAAAGCTCATGTGGACTACACATCTGATGAAGCCAGGCGGAAAACTTCATCTCTACTCTGGACACGTAACCCCTGGTGAAACATCTCCGGTGAGGACGTAACCCCTGGTGAAACATCTCCGGTGAGGACGTAACCCCTGGTGAAACATCTCCGGTGAGGACGTAACCCCTGGTGAAACATCTCCGGTGAGGACGTAACCACTGGTGAAACATCTCCGGTGAGGACGTAACCCCTGGTGAAACATCTCCGGTGAGGACGTAACCACTGGTGAAACATCTCCGGTGAGGACGTAACCACTGGTGAAACATCTCCGGTGAGGACGTAACCCCTGGTGAAACATCTCCGGTGAGGACGTAACCCCTGGTGAAACATCTCCGGTGAGGACGTAACCCCTGGTGAAACATCTCCAGTGAGGACGTAACCCCTGGTGAAACATCTCCGGTGAGGACGTAACCCCTGGTGAAACATCTCCGGTGAGGACGTAACCCCTGGTGAAACATCTCCGGTGAGGACGTAACCACTGGTGAAACATCTCCGGTGAGGACGTAACCCCTGGTGAAACATCTCCGGTGAGGTACTACGTGAAACGTCTGGACGGCTCTGTGTCTGTGGACATGACGAATGACAATAATGGATTCTGTTGAACTGAAACCGCTCGAATGTAAACATTGAGGGAGGGTGGAGACATGGCCTCATGGAGGACGCTGTTTCCTTTTATGAATGGGACGGGGTGGGGGGAGGGAGGGGGTACTCATGGTCACATGAGGGGCGTTGTATGTTGGTATGTCTATGGCTATAGATGTATTATGTCACTTCCTGTCAGTGTCCAATAAGGAAGTGAAACTATAAACGTCAAAAATTAAAACTAAAGAAAACTTGGAACAACCTTTAGCTCAATGTTCTGTGTCTCGTGTGTCTGATGCTCTTCAACTGTTGCAGCTCCGGCTCAGAGTTCACTGTTGGAAACAGATGATTATTTGAGTTTCCTCAAATGAAAGTGTTACAGAAACACAGAGGGCGAACAGGGTCGTGTTCAGCAGGTCACATGAAGCACACGCTTAGTCCGTGTCCTTCCTGCAGCACACGCCTGGTTCTCTCCTCTCGGTCCTTCATTGATCCAAGTCCATGTGCTCTGAGCTCTGATGTGAGCGTGATCGTGTTGTTCACAAACGGATCCCCAGCTCTAACGGAGAACGTGTTCCAGGCTCCGAGCTGGAAAAACAGTCGCTAATGAAATGAAAAGCTGCTGGATCGGCCGTGAGGCGGACATGGAGCCACGGACGCCATTTTACCCTGGTTTTCCACATGCTCTGTTTTCAAAAGCAGGAATGAATGGTATTCATTGGATTTATGGCCACGCCCTCCTACAGGTCAGGAAGTAAAGCTCAAATCACCAAAGCCTCCGCTGGGCCATTTAACCTTTGACCTAAATGTGCGGGATGGTCGACAACAGCTGGAAACATCTGCAATCCAGGTCAAAGTCAAGAGTTTAGGACGTGATAGTTTAGTGTTTCTTCCTGGTGGCCCCGCCCACTTTGACCTCTTTGTCTCAGCACTTCCTTTGTAGTGACTCTTCCTAGAGTCAATTCATGGCCACGCCCACCAGAACTTCCAGAATAAAGTGAATATAAATAAAGTTTGATTCGATTGAAGGTAAAGGTAATAGTTTATTTCCTGCAGAGGGCGCCGCTCAGAGAAACATTACTGACCTTTACTACATAAAGGAGAGACTTACTGCAGAGCGGCTCAGACTGTGACCTCATCTTCATACGCACTATGGAAACCTGCACTGCTCATACTGTTTATTTGTATATATTTATATAAAATATCTGTATTTCCTGTGTGTCCAGAGTGTTTCTGAGCTGAGAGTCACCAGTGAGGTCCTCCTTTGTGAGATCAATAAAGGCTTATCTTCTCTCAGACTGTGACCTCAGACTGTGACCTCATGTGTGTGACCTCAGACTGTGACCTCATGTGTGTGCCCTCAGACTGTGACCTCATGTGTGTGACCTCATGTGTGACCTCATGTGTGACCTCAGACTGTGACCTCATGTGTGTGCCCTCAGACTGTGACCTCATGTGTGACCTCAGACTGTGACCTCATGTGTGTGCCCTCAGACTGTGACCTCATGTGTGTGCCCTCAGACTGTGACCTCATGTGTGTGACCTCAGACTGTGACCTCATGTGTGTGCCCTCAGACTGTGACCTCATGTGTGTGCCCTCAGACTGTGACCTCATGTGTGTACCTCAGACTGTGACCTCATGTGTGTGCCCTCAGACTGTGACCTCATGTGTGTGACCTCAGACTGTGACCTCATGTGTGTACCTCAGACTGTGACCTCATGTGTGTGCCCTCAGACTGTGACCTCATGTGTGTGACCTCAGACTGTGACCTCATGTGTACCCTCAGACTGTGACCTCATGTGTGTACCCTCAGACTGTGACCTCATGTGTGTGCCCTCAGACTGTGACCTCATGTGTGTACCCTCAGACTGTGACCTCATGTGTGTGCCCTCAGACTGTGACCTCATGTGTGTACCCTCAGACTGTGACCTCATGTGTGTACCCTCAGACTGTGACCTCATGTGTGTACCCTCAGACTGTGACCTCATGTGTGTGACCTCAGACTGTGACCTCATGTGTGACCTCAGACTGTGACCTCATGTGTGTGCCCTCAGACTGTGACCTCATGTGTGTACCTCAGACTGTGACCTCATGTGTGTACCTCAGACTGTGACCTCATGTGTGACCTCAGACTGTGACCTCAGACTGTGACCTCATGTGTGTGCCCTCAAACTGTGACCTCATGTGTGTGACCTCAGACTGTGACCTCATGTGTGTGCCCTCAGACTCGGTGCGGCTGGTCGGGGGGCGGAGCCTGTGTTCAGGGTCTCTGCAGATCCAGGACCAGTCCTTGGCCCAGTCCTGGGCCGGGGTCTGTGAGGGGGCCTTGGACCGTCGCGGGGCAGAGGTGCTGTGCAGGGAGCTGGGCTGTGGGGCTCCTCTCCTCCAGGGGGCGCTCTCTCCTCTGGGGCAGACGTTCCACTGTGAGGGAAACGAGTCTAAGCTGATGGACTGTCCCCGGACCAGGACCGGCCCAGAGACCTGCCCCACTCTCAACCTCACCTGCAAAGGTAAGGGGGCGGGGCCTGTAAGGGGCGGGGCCTGGAGAGGGGCGGGGCTCACCTGTGTTTGTGTCCAGAGCCGCTGAGGCTGGTGGGAGGGGCCAGTCGCTGTGAGGGGACGGTGGAGGCGGAGCTCAGAGGAGAGTGGAGACGAGTGACGACCTATGACCCTTATGGCCTCTATGAACACTGGGACCTGGAGGCGGCGACCGCCGTGTGTCGAGGCCTGGACTGTGGATCTCCTGTTTCTACAGAAGTGAGACGAGGGTCTGAGAGTAAAGTGTGGTTCGTCCTCACTGCCTGTGTGAAGAAGAGCTCTTCTGTGAGGGACTGTCTCTACGATGACTCATCTTCTTCCCTCCTCCAGGTTATTTGTTCAGGTTGGTTTAAATCCAGAGTTTCTTCTTCTCACAATCTCTGCTCAGAGTCAGTTCATTGAATGTGGTGCTGCCCCCTAGAGGAGGACACAGATAATGCTCTGCTCCCATTGGCCGAGGCGGGGAGTACTCAGTTACTTTTACTCAAGTACTTTATGTAACTGTTTCCACTAACTGCACGTAGAGTATCACACAGTACTTTTACTTCTACTGCAGTAGTTTATGTTGAAGTAACAGTACACGTAAAAAACTACTTCAATCTGATATATTTGTGTCTAACATGACTTTCCTTTGGCTAAAGTTTATGGATAATTATTTGAAACATTATTTGTTGTTTTGTCTCATTAACATGAAACAAACATCAGACTTTACTCCAACAGTTACTCGAATACTTCTGTACTTTTACTGGAGTAGCTGTTTGGGTCAGTACTTTTAAATGTACTTTGAGTGAAAGTATTTTAAAGCAGCCTGACTCTGATTCCAGTGAATACTGAGGCCCCATTGGTCAGTTCAGTCACATGACCTTTTGCTCGGGATCATGTCTCTGTCATGTTGAAGGACAGGCTCATAAATAATCTGCCAGGAGCTGTTTTTCCTCTTCAACCTTTGACCTAACTGTGGGTGATGTAACGTGTTCGACTCTGCGTTGTGTTGTGTTGCGTTGTGTTGTGTTGTGTTGTGTTGTGTTGTGTTGTGTTGTGTTGCGTTGCGTGTTGCGTTGCGTTGTGGAAACAGTAACGGCCGGAACACGGGGTTGTTTGGAAAAGTGGTTCTTTATCTGTGCAACACACAAATAGCTGGTCAGCCTTGGACCTGGGACACCAACAGCGAACAGCGGCTAGTGGGGGTACACGTTATAAAACGTTAAAAAGTATATCACTAAAAATGGTCCTTATTAATTCCACACGCACACCTCAGCCCTACAATTGTAAAATCACGTAAACATCATCAGACACCCCAACAATCATGACCTCCCCTCGGCCTGCTCATGGTCAAAATGGCGCCCAGCACACTTCGTCCCCAAGACTTATGGAATTTGTCACCACAAGAGGGCGCTGCCCCACAATAACACCAGTGTCCATGACAAGTGGAATCCAAATACATTTAACTCTGTTACACTGACAACAGCTGGAAACATCTGCAATCCAGCTCAAAGTCAAGAGTTTATCCAATCCACGTTATTTCTATAGCACATTTAAACAACAAAACGTTTCCAAAGAGCTGAACAACAATAACAACAATAAAACTAAAACAATACAAATGAGCTCCACCACTAAATCAGTATATAAAATAATAAAAATAAAAGAATGAATAGAAATAAAAACACATTAAAAACTACAAATAAAAATGAAATTCAATAAAATAGATAAAAAGACACAGGGGGACCACACAACTTAGGCGGTGCTAAAAGCCAAAGAATAAAAGTGAGTCTTAAGACGAGATTTAAAACACTCGGCGGTGGGGGCCGTACGGATGTGGGGGGGCAGAGCGTTCTCCATTGTCGGCCCTAAGCTGTGGAACGCTCTGTCCCCTCTGGTTTTACGGTTCGTCTTCAGAACCACGAGCTGGAGCTGGTCCTCAGACCTCAAAGCGCTCGAGGGCCGGTACATTTGGATGAGGTCTGTGATATACTGAGGTCCATTCAAAGCTTTAAAAACAATAACATTTTAAATCCATTGTACAGTGAGCAGGGAGCCAGTGCAAGGACCAGGGACTGGGCTGAGATGTTCACGTTTGTTGGTCCCTGTTCAGAGTCGCGCTGCAGCGTTCTGGACTCACTGCAAACGAGAGAGAGAGAGAGCTTTCTGGCTGAGGCCCGAGGAAAGAGCGTCACAGTCGTCCAGACGGCTTGAAATAAAAGCGTGCACGACTTGCTCAAAAAGATTAAAACATAACTTTAGATAAAAGACGAAGATGATAAAAACCCGATTTTAAAACGCCATTGATCTGTTTATCACATTTAAAATCACGCTCTATGGTGACGCCAAGGCTGGTGACTTTGGGAGGCCAATAGTTTTGGAGTCCGTGAGGTTACATTCAAATGTCATTATTTCAGTTTTTCCCTCATTCAGTTTAAAAAAAGTCTGGGCTAACCAAGCCTTGACGTCACCTAGACAGTCGAGCAGGGGTGTCAGGGGCGTCAGGGGTGTCAGGGGTGTCAGGGGCGTCAGGGGGGTCAGGGGGCTGTGGTCATTCTCAGCAATGGGCATGTACATTAGACAGTCATCTGCATAAAAGTGGTAAGACATGCCATGCTTCTTAAAAATCTCTCCAAGTGGGAGGAGATGTATAGCAAACAAAATGGGTCCCAGGATAGATCCCTGGGGGACTCCACAGTGAAGCGGAGCAGAAGATGAAGTGGAGTCCCCCAGCCTGACGGAGAACGACCTCCCCGACAGGTAGGACCTAAACCACTCTAACCCCCCTGACACCCACGCGATCTCTAAGGCGGTCTAAACGAATTGTGTGGTCGCCTGTGTCAGAAGCAGCCGTTGGGTCTAACAGCACTAACATGGCAGAGCCTCCAGAACCAGTAAAGACCTTCACAGTGCAGATCCAGTACTGTGCAGAGCTTTGTAGCCCGACTGGGTCTAAAGTGCCATTTTCATCTAAAGGTTGCAACTGTGCAAAAACGCATTTCTCTAAGAGTTTCGATACCATGGGTAGTTTGGAAATTGGCCGAAAATTTGGCAAATTTGCAGGTTTTTTAATCAAAGGCTCAACTACAGCTTTCTTACAAAAAGAGGGCCCTATGCCAGAAGCCGAGCTGCTGTTGATGATCTCTCTGACAGAAGAGCCAATGCTGTCCCAAACCTCTTTAAAAAAGCGAGGAGGGACCGGGTCTGTGGGACAGGAGGAGGGTTTAAGTGTTTTAACAATCCCTGTGAGCATAGACAATGGCACAGACTCAGACTGACAAACAGCTGAACATTGCGTGGATACCAAACTCCACAATGAAGGGAGATATGTTGGCCCTAATAGCAGCAACCTTCTCATTACAAAAGGAGAGGAATTGTTCATCTCCAATGAAGTGGACGGACTCGGATTAAAAACAGAACCAATCGTTTTAAAAACAACCCGAGGTTTACTGATATTATTCAAAATCAAGTTTGAGAAATATTGAGTTTTTTCAGCTTTAACAGAACTTTGATAATTTCTCCAACACTCTCTAAGAATCTCGTGCGAAACCTCCAAATGGTCCTTCTTCCTCCTACGCTCCGCCCTCCGACACTCACGCCGAGCTGTGCACGTAGAGTCATTGAGCCACGGTTCCTGCTTTGGCTTAGGACCTCTGGCTCTGAGAGGAGCAACCCTGTCCAGGACTCCAGAGCAGGTGGAATTAGGACCTCTGGCTCTGAGAGGAGCAACCCTGTCCAGGACTTCAGAGCAGGTGGAATTAGGACCTCTGGCTCTGAGAGGAGCAACCCTGTCCAGGACTTCAGAGCAGGTGGAATTAGGACCTACGGCTCTGAGAGGAGCAACCCTGTCCAGGACTCCAGAGCAGGTGGAATTAGGACCTCTGGCTCTGAGAGGAGCAACCCTGTCCAGGACTTCAGAGCAGGTGGAAATAAAAGAGTTCATCAATTGCTCCGTGTCCATAAATGCAGCGGAGTTTAGATGATCCAGAGGCAATGCAGTTTAGGACGTGATAGTTTAGTGTTTCTTCCTGGTGGCCCCGCCCACTTTGACCTCTTTGTCTCAGCACTTCCTTTGTAGTGACTCTTCCTGTAGAGCGTGAAGTCCGTTCATTCACTGTTTCTCTGCGCGGGATAAAAACGGCTTTGAGTCCGAGCAGAACCGTCTCCAGTCCTGTGTAACTAATACGAGTGAAGGGGCGGGGCCAGTCCTGTGTAACTAATACGAGTGAAGAGGCGGGGCCAGTCCTGTGTAACTAATACGAGTGAAGGGGCGGGGCCAGTCCTGTGTAACTAATACGAGTGAAGGGGCGGGGCCAGTCCTGTGTAACTAATACGAGTGAAGGGGCGGGGCCAGTCCTGTGTAACTAATACGAGTGAAGGGGCGGGGCCAGTCCTGTGTAACTAATACGAGTGAAGGGGCGGGGCCAGTCCTGTGTAACTAATACGAGTGAAGGGGCGGGGCCAGTCCTGTGTAACTAATACGAGTGAAGGGGCGGGGCCAGTCCTGTGTAACTAATACGAGTGAAGGGGCGGAGCCAGTCCTGTGTAACTAACACGAGTGAAGGGGCGGAGCCAGTCCTGTGTAACTAACACGAGTGAAGGGGCGGGGCCAGTCCTGTGTAACTAACACGAGTGAAGGGGCGGGGCCAGTCCTGTGTAACTAACACGAGTGAAGGGGCGGGGCCAGTCCTGTGTAACTAATACGAATGAAGGGGCGGGGCCAGTCCTGTGTAACTAATACGAGTGAAGGGGCGGGGCCAGTCCTGTGTAACTAATACGAGTGAAGGGGCGGGGCCAGTCCTGTGTAACTAATACGAGTGAAGGGGCGGGGCCAGTCCTGTGTAACTAATACGAGTGAAGGGGCGGGGCCAGTCCTGCGTAACTAATACGAGTGAAGGGGCGGGGCCAGTCCTGCGTAACTAATACGAGTGAATGGGCGGGGCCAGTCCTGCGTAACTAATACGAGTGAAGGGGCGGGGCCAGTCCTGCGTAACTAATACGAGTGAAGGGGCGGGGCCAGTCCTGCGTAACTAATACGAGTGAAGGGGCGGGGCCAGTCCTGTGTAACTAATACGAGTGAAGGGGCGGGGCCAGTCCTGTGTAACTAATACGAGTGAAGGGGCGGGGCCAGTCCTGTGTAACTAATACGAGTGAAGGGGCGGGGCCAGTCCTGTGTAACTAATACGAGTGAAGGGGCGGGGCCAGTCCTGCGTAACTAATACGAGTGAATGGGCGGGGCCAGTCCTGCGTAACTAATACGAGTGAAGGGGCGGGGCCAGTCCTGCGTAACTAATACGAGTGAAGGGGCGGGGCCAGTCCTGCGTAACTAATACGAGTGAAGAGGCGGGGCCAGTCCTGCGTAACTAATACGAGTGAAGGGGCGGAGCCAGTCCTGCGTAACTAACACGAGTGAAGGGGCGGGGCCAGTCCTGCGTAACTAATACGAGTGAAGGGGCGGGGCCAGTCCTGCGTAACTAACACGAGTGAAGGGGCGGGGCCAGTCCTGCGTAACTAATACGAGTGAAGGGGCGGGGCCAGTCCTGCGTAACTAATACGAGTGAAGGGGCGGGGCCAGTCCTGCGTAACTAATACGAGTGAAGGGGCGGGGCCAGTCCTGCGTAACTAATACGAGTGAAGGGGCGGGGCCAGTCCTGCGTAACTAATACGAGTGAAGGGGCGGGGCCAGTCCTGCGTAACTAATACGAGTGAAGGGGCGGGGCCAGTCCTGCGTAACTAATACGAGTGAAGGGGCGGGGCCAGTCCTGCGTAACTAATACGAGTGAAGGGGCGGGGCCAGTCCTGCGTAACTAATACGAGTGAAGGGGCGGGGCCAGTCCTGCGTAACTAATACGAGTGAAGGGGCGGGGCCAGTCCTGCGTAACTAATACGAGTGAAGGGGCGCAGTGTTGTTTTCGTCAATGATGACGATAACGAAATGATTTCGTTGACGCCCCTTTTTTATATGACGATAACGCGACGATGACTAGCTAAAAATGGCTCTAAGGTGACTAAAACATGACGAGACGTTTTCGAGTTTTCGTTGACAAGACGAGACGGAACGAAAATGATTATAAGTCTGACGTTCACAATGCATGTAATTTCTGCCTATTTTGGGTGAAATCTGTCTTTTCTGTTTGAGCTATCCTTGTTTTGGGTGCTGCCCCATGCGCGCACCAGATTCCACAACAACACACCTGCGGCGGTGCTGAGAGGCTAGTCACTCGCCACGCATCTTCGAAGGACCATGGCTGCGACGCCAATAAACGGGCTTGGTGGTCGGAAACGACGAGATGATTTATGGACATACTTTCAGTATAATCCATCAGAAAGAAAAACGGAATGCATAGTATTGGGAGACGACGGTAAATGCGGCCATAAACTAGGTGGGAAGAATACAACCAACCTCAAGCGGCACCTGAAGGCTCATCACGCGGATATTTTTTCGAAGGTAACTAACAAGTCACGCTGTTAACATATCATATACATTCAATTTTACTTGACAATTGGCTTGTGACATATTTCATTGTATGCTTAAGGTTTTACATATATCTACTGGTGCAAATTTGCGGCTAACTTCAGGCTAATATTAGCTTGGTTGTGCTAACGTCAATAGCATGTCTGTGTCACTTTTATTTGTTGAACATGCAGGGATTTTTTACAGAAAAAAAAAGATTGAAATATATAATTAAAGTGTCAAAATATATGTGGCATATATTCCCAATATATTTGCATTGTTAAGAAAAAATATATTTAAAATAAATGGGGTAAACACGTGGGCCATGTGTTTAACCCCCACCTGAAATGAGCACATTTTCTCCAGTTTCCCAAATCAAAAAGCCTCTTGAAGAAAGCATCAAAACAGCAATGAAATGAGGATGAAAATACAAAAAATGTGACAAAACTGACAAAAAAAAGTCACAATCAGTTTTGTAACAGCTGGAGTTATATGTTCTTTTTTGCAATAGTCTATTTGCTTTTAGTAATTTGTCTTAAATGTTTGATAGTAAAAACCATTTTGTTTTCTAAACGTAATGTGTTGAAACACGATGATCTGCTTAATATATATATATATACTATTACTACTATAATAAACAGTATACATACACACATACAAATTTGATTGTTTTGTATTCACATGACATGACTTTTACAGATGTACTTTGTAGTAATTGTCTTTGTTTTCTCCTCATCCAGATCCCATTGACCAGAACCCCCATACAGAAACCTGGTTGTCCAAATAACGACAGGACACAGACATCTATCGAAACAGCCTTCGCCGCAGGATCCAAATACAAGTCAAACTCTGTGGAACAAAGTGTCAAAGAACAAGCGCTCGCTCTTTGGATTGGACGCACTGGTCTACCTGCTTGCACAGTTGAGGATGAAGATTTCATCCACATGATTGAGACCTTTGATAAAAGGATGACCATACCCAAAAGAACAAAAATAAACAACTTAGTTGACAAGATTTATGATGATGAAAAACTAAAGTACAAAGAGCGGCTTGCCAGAGCACGTAAAATAACAATTGGACTGGACATATGGACCAAAAAAGGACTTACAGCTTAATTTCTGGCAATTAGTGCATGTTTTTTTTGCACTGTGGTAAATAAAGCACAGCACATACTGTTGAGACTTGATCAGATCGCACACCCACACACGGCAGTGTGTATAAAACATTGTTTTGACTAGAAGAATGGGCATTTCTTAAATAAAGCAACAATTGCCAAAGTAAGAATGTTTTTATTCCTGCCTTTTTTTGAGTAAAACGGTGATATTATATATATATATAATATTATTATTTTTTTTAACAAAAATGGACTAAAACTTGACTAAAACCTTTTTGTGTTTTCGTCGACTAAAACTATAAAGTAACAAGTGACTAAAATGTGACTAAAACAAAAAAGCATTTTCGTCCAAAAGACTAAGACTAAGACTAAAACTAAAACGGCTGCCAAAAACAACACTGAAGGGGCGGGGCCAGTCCTGTGTACCTAATACGAGTGAAGGGGCGGGGCCAGTCCTGTGTAACTAATACGAGTGAAGGGGCGGGGCCAATTCATGACCACGCCCACCAGAACCTCCAGAATAAAGTGAATATAAATAAAGTTTGATTTGATCGATTGATTGAAGGTAAAGGTAATAGTTTATTTCCTGCAGAGGGCGCCGCTCTGCACAGACCCACATCAGAGAAACATTACTGACCTTTACTACATAAAGGAGAGACTTACTGCAGAGCGGCTCAGACTGTGACCTCATCTTCATACGCACTATGGAAACCTGCACTGCTCTTACTGTTTATTTGTATATATTTATATAAAATATCTGTATTTCCTGTGTGTCCAGAGTGTTTCTGAGCTGAGAGTCACCAGTGAGGTCCTCCTTTGTGAGATCAATAAAGGCTTATCTTTCTCAGACTGTGACCTCATGTGTGACCTCAGACTGTGACCTCAGACTGTGACCTCATGTGTGACCTCATGTGTGACCTCAGACTGTGACCTCATGTGTGACCTCAGACTGTGACCTCATGTGTGACCTCAGACTGTGACCTCATGTGTGTACCTCAGACTGTGACCTCAGACTGTGACCTCAGACTGTGACCTCATGTGTGACCTCATGTGTGACCTCAGACTGTGACCTCATGTGTGACCTCAGACTGTGACCTCATGTGTGACCTCAGACTGTGACCTCATGTGTGTACCTCAGACTGTGACCTCATGTGTGTGCCCTCAGACTGTGACCTCAGACTGTGACCTCAGACTGTGACCTCATGTGTGACCTCATGTGTGACCTCAGACTGTGACCTCATGTGTGACCTCAGACTGTGACCTCAGACTGTGACCTCAGACTGTGACCTCATGTGTGACCTCATGTGTGACCTCAGACTGTGACCTCATGTGTGACCTCAGACTGTGGCCTCATGTGTGTGCCCTCAGACTGTGACCTCAGACTGTGACCTCATGTGTGTGACCTCAGACTGTGACCTCATGTGTGACCTCAGACTGTGACCTCATGTGTGACCTCAGACTGTGACCTCATGTGTGTGACCTCAGACTGTGACCTCATGTGTGTGCCCTCAGACTCGGTGCGGCTGGTCGGGGGGCGGAGCCTGTGTTCAGGATCTCTGCAGATCCAGGACCAGTCCTTGGCCCAGTCCTGGGCCGGGGTCTGTGAGGGGGCCTTGGACCGTCGCGGGGCAGAGGTGCTGTGCAGGGAGCTGGGCTGTGGGGCTCCTCTCCTCCAGGGGGCGCTCTCTCCTCTGGGGCAGATGTTCCACTGTGAGGGAAACGAGTCTAAGCTGATGGACTGTCCCCGGACCAGGACCGGCCCAGAGACCTGCCCCACTCTCAACCTCACCTGCAAAGGTAAGGGGGCGGGGCCAGGGGCGGGGCCTGGAGAGGGGCGGGGCTCACCTGTGTTTGTGTCCAGAGCCGCTGAGGCTGGTGGGAGGGGCCAGTCGCTGTGAGGGGACGGTGGAGGCGGAGCTCGGAGGAGAGTGGAGACGAGTGACGACCTATGACCGCTGGGACCTGGAGGCGGCGACCGCCGTGTGTCGAGGCCTGGACTGTGGAGCTCCTGTTTCTACAGAAGAGAGAGACGGGTCTGAGAGTAAAGTGTGGAGGGTCCGCGCTGACTGTGTGAAGAAGAGCTCTGTGAGGGACTGTCTCTACGATGGCTCATCTTCTTCCCTCCTCCAGGTTATTTGTTCAGGTTGGTTTAAATCCAGAGTTTCTTCTTCTCACAATCTCTGCTCAGAGTCAGTTCATTGAATGTGGTGCTGCCCCCTAGAGGAGGACACAGATAATGCTCTGCTCCCATTGGCCGAGGCGGGGAGTACTCAGTTACTTTTACTCAAGTACTTTATGTAACTGTTTCCACTAACTGCACGTAGAGTATCACACAGTACTTTTACTTCTACTGCAGTAGTTTATGTTGAAGTAACAGTACACGTAAAAAACTACTTCAATCTGATATATTTGTGTCTAACATGACTTTCCTTTGGCTAAAGTTTATGGATAATTATTTGAAACATTATTTGTTGTTTTGTCTCATTAACATGAAACAAACATCAGACTTTACTCCAACAGTTACTCGAATACTTCTGTACTTTTACTGGAGTAGCTGTTTGGGTCAGTACTTTTAAATGTACTTTGAGTGAAAGTATTTTAAAGCAGCCTGACTCTGATTCCAGTGAATACTGAGGCCCCATTGGTCAGTTCAGTCACATGACCTTTTGCTCGGGATCATGTCTCTGTCATGTTGAAGGACAGGCTCATAAATAATCTGCCAGGAGCTGTTTTTCCTCTTCAACCTTTGACCTAACTGTGGGTGATGTAACGTGTTCGACTCTGCGTTGTGTTGTGTTGCGTTGTGTTGTGTTGCGTTGTGTTGCGTTGCGTTGCGTGTTGCGTTGCGTTGTGGAAACAGTAACGGCCGGAACACGGGGTTGTTTGGAAAAGTGGTTCTTTATCTGTGCAACACACAAATAGCTGGTCAGCCTTGGACCTGGGACACCAACAGCGAACAGCGGCTAGTGGGGGTACACGTTATAAAACGTTAAAAAGTATATCACTAAAAATGGTCCTTATTAATTCCACACGCACACCTCAGCCCTACAATTGTAAAATCACGTAAACATCATCAGACACCCCAACAATCATGACCTCCCCTCGGCCTGCTCATGGTCAAAATGGCGCCCAGCACACTTCGTCCCCAAGACTTATGGAATTTGTCACCACAAGAGGGCGCTGCCCCACAATAACACCAGTGTCCATGACAAGTGGAATCCAAATACATTTAACTCTGTTACACTGACAACAGCTGGAAACATCTGCAATCCAGCTCAAAGTCAAGAGTTTATCCAATCCACGTTATTTCTATAGCACATTTAAACAACAAAACGTTTCCAAAGAGCTGAACAACAATAACAACAATAAAACTAAAACAATACAAATGAGCTCCACCACTAAATCAGTATATAAAATAATAAAAATAAAAGAATGAATAGAAATAAAAACACATTAAAAACTACAAATAAAAATGAAATTCAATAAAATAGATAAAAAGACACAGGGGGACCACACAACTTAGGCGGTGCTAAAAGCCAAAGAATAAAAGTGAGTCTTAAGACGAGATTTAAAACACTCGGCGGTGGGGGCCGTACGGATGTGGGGGGGCAGAGCGTTCTCCATTGTCGGCCCTAAGCTGTGGAACGCTCTGTCCCCTCTGGTTTTACGGTTCGTCTTCAGAACCACGAGCTGGAGCTGGTCCTCAGACCTCAAAGCGCTCGAGGGCCGGTACATTTGGATGAGGTCTGTGATATACTGAGGTCCATTCAAAGCTTTAAAAACAATAACATTTTAAATCCATTGTACAGTGAGCAGGGAGCCAGTGCAAGGACCAGGGACTGGGCTGAGATGTTCACGTTTGTTGGTCCCTGTTCAGAGTCGCGCTGCAGCGTTCTGGACTCACTGCAAACGAGAGAGAGAGAGAGCTTTCTGGCTGAGGCCCGGGGAAAGAGCGTCACAGTCGTCCAGACGGCTTGAAATAAAAGCGTGCACGACTTGCTCAAAAAGATTAAAACATAACTTTAGATAAAAGACGAAGATGATAAAAACCCGATTTTAAAACGCCATTGATCTGTTTATCACATTTAAAATCACGCTCTATGGTGACGCCAAGGCTGGTGACTTTGGGAGGCCAATAGTTTTGGAGTCCGTGAGGTTACATCCAAATGTCATTATTTCAGTTTTTCCCTCATTCAGTTTAAAAAAAGTCTGGGCTAACCAAGCCTTGACGTCACCTAGACAGTCGAGCAGGGGTGTCAGGGGCGTCAGGGGTGTCAGGGGTGTCAGGGGCGTCAGGGGGGTCAGGGGGCTGTGGTCATTCTCAGCAATGGGCATGTACATTAGACAGTCATCTGCATAAAAGTGGTAAGACATGCCATGCTTCTTAAAAATCTCTCCAAGTGGGAGGAGATGTATAGCAAACAAAATGGGTCCCAGGATAGATCCCTGGGGGACTCCACAGTGAAGCGGAGCAGAAGATGAAGTGGAGTCCCCCAGCCTGACGGCAACTGTGCAAAAACGCATTTCTCTAAGAGTTTCGATACCATGGGTAGTTTGGAAATTGGCCGAAAATTTGGCAAATTTGCAGGTTTTTTAATCAAAGGCTCAACTACAGCTTTCTTACAAAAAGAGGGCCCTATGCCAGAAGCCGAGCTGCTGTTGATGATCTCTCTGACAGAAGAGCCAATGCTGTCCCAAACCTCTTTAAAAAAGCGAGGAGGGACCGGGTCTGTGGGACAGGAGGAGGGTTTAAGTGTTTTAACAATCCCTGTGAGCATAGACAATGGCACAGACTCAGACTGACAAACAGCTGAACATTGCGTGGATACCAAACTCCACAATGAAGGGAGATATGTTGGCCCTAATAGCAGCAACCTTCTCATTAGAAAAGGAGAGGAATTGTTCATCTCCAATGAAGTGGACGGACTCGGATTAAAACAGAACCATCCATCCATCCATCCATCCATTTTCTCCCACTTGTCCGTTGCCGGGTCGTGGGGGCAGCTGTTGGAGCTGCCCAAGTCACATAGCACCATGCCCCTATGGCTCCTCCTGCAGGTGGTGGGTCCACAGGAGGACGGCCTCATGGTTCCAAACGGGCCTGTTGGTCTCTCATAGGGGGCCCATTCACACTCTCATTCATACCCCAGTGTACGCAGACACTGGAGGCAAGGAGGGTGAAGTGTCTTGCCCAAGGACACAACGACAATGTGCACCTTCAGGAGGCGGGATTCGAACCCCCGACCTTCCGATCATGAGCCGACTCGCTCTACCATCTGCGCCACCGTCGCCCCGAAAACAGAACCAATCGTTTTAAAAACAACCCGAGGTTTACTGATATTATTCAAAATCAAGTTTGAGAAATATTGAGTTTTTTCAGCTTTAACAGAACTTTGATAATTTCTCCAACACTCTCTAAGAATCTCGTGCGAAACCTCCAAATGGTCCTTCTTCCTCCTACGCTCCGCCCTCCGACACTCACGCCGAGCTGTGCACGTAGAGTCATTGAGCCACGGTTCCTGCTTTGGCTTAGGACCTCTGGCTCTGAGAGGAGCAACCCTGTCCAGGACTTCAGAGCAGGTGGAATTAGGACCTCTGGCTCTGAGAGGAGCAACCCTGTCCAGGACTCCAGAGCAGGTGGAATTAGGACCTCTGGCTCTGAGAGGAGCAACCCTGTCCAGGACTTCAGAGCAGGTGGAATTAGGACCTCTGGCTCTGAGAGGAGCAACCCTGTCCAGGACTTCAGAGCAGGTGGAATTAGGACCTCTGGCTCTGAGAGGAGCAACCCTGTCCAGGACTTCAGAGCAGGTGGAATTAGGACCTATGGCTCTGAGAGGAGCAACCCTGTCCAGGACTCCAGAGCAGGTGGAATTAGGACCTATGGCTCTGAGAGGAGCAACCCTGTCCAGGACTTCAGAGCAGGTGGAATTAGGACCTACGGCTCTGAGAGGAGCAACCCTGTCCAAGACTTCAGAGCAGGTGGAATTAGGACCTACGACTCTGAGAGGAGCAACCCTGTCCAGGACTTCAGAGCAGGTGGAATTAGGACCTCTGGCTCTGAGAGGAGCAACCCTGTCCAGGACTCCAGAGCAGGTGGAATTAGGACCTCTGGCTCTGAGAGGAGCAACCCTGTCCAGGACTCCAGAGCAGGTGGAATTAGGACCTCTGGCTCTGAGAGGAGCAACCCTGTCCAGGACTCCAGAGCAGGTGGAATTAGGACCTCTGGCTCTGAGAGGAGCAACCCTGTCCAGGACTCCAGAGCAGGTGGAATTAGGACCTCTGGCTCTGAGAGGAGCAACCCTGTCCAGGACTTCAGAGCAGGTGGAATTAGGACCTACGGCTCTGAGAGGAGCAACCCTGTCCAGGACTCCAGAGCAGGTGGAATTAGGACCTCTGGCTCTGAGAGGAGCAACCCTGTCCAGGACTTCAGAGCAGGTGGAATTAGGACCTCTGACTCTGAGAGGAGCAACCCTGTCCAGGACTTCAGAGCAGGTGGAATTAGGACCTACGGCTCTGAGAGGAGCAACCCTGTCCAGGACTCCAGAGCAGGTGGAATTAGGACCTCTGGCTCTGAGAGGAGCAACCCTGTCCAGGACTTCAGAGCAGGTGGAATTAGGACCTACGACTCTGAGAGGAGCAACCCTGTCCAGGACTTCAGAGCAGGTGGAATTAGGACCTCTGGCTCTGAGAGGAGCAACCCTGTCCAGGACTCCAGAGCAGGTGGAATTAGGACCTCTGGCTCTGAGAGGAGCAACCCTGTCCAGGACTCCAGAGCAGGTGGAATTAGGACCTCTGGCTCTGAGAGGAGCAACCCTGTCCAGGACTCCAGAGCAGGTGGAATTAGGACCTCTGGCTCTGAGAGGAGCAACCCTGTCCAGGACTCCAGAGCAGGTGGAATTAGGACCTCTGGCTCTGAGAGGAGCAACCCTGTCCAGGACTTCAGAGCAGGTGGAATTAGGACCTACGGCTCTGAGAGGAGCAACCCTGTCCAGGACTCCAGAGCAGGTGGAATTAGGACCTCTGGCTCTGAGAGGAGCAACCCTGTCCAGGACTTCAGAGCAGGTGGAAATAAAAGAGTTCATCAATTGCTCCGTGTCCATAAATGCAGCGGAGTTTAGATGATCCAGAGGCGATGCAGTTTAGGACGTGATAGTTTAGTGTTTCTTCCTGGAGGCCCCGCCCACTTTGACCTCTTTGTCTCAGCACTTCCTTTGTAGTGACTCTTCCTGTAGAGCGTGAAGTCCGTTCATTCACTGTTTCTCTGCGCGGGATAAAAACGGCTTTGAGTCCGAGCAGAACCGTCTCCAGTCCTGTGTAACTAATACGAGTGAAGGGGCGGGGCCAGTCCTGTGTAACTAATACGAGTGAAGAGGCGGGGCCAGTCCTGTGTAACTAATACGAGTGAAGGGGCGGGGCCAGTCCTGTGTAACTAATACGAGTGAAGGGGCGGGGCCAGTCCTGTGTAACTAATACGAGTGAAGGGGCGGGGCCAGTCCTGTGTAACTAATACGAGTGAAGGGGCGGGGCCAGTCCTGTGTAACTAATACGAGTGAAGGGGCGGGGCCAGTCCTGTGTAACTAATACGAGTGAAGGGGCGGGGCCAGTCCTGTGTAACTAATACGAGTGAAGGGGCGGGGCCAATTCATGGCCACGCCCACCAGAAGTTCCAGAATAAAGTGAATATAAATAAAGTTTGATTCGATTGAAGGTAAAGGTAATAGTTTATTTCCTGCAGAGGGCGCCGCTCTGCACAGACCCACATCAGAGAAACATTACTGACCTTTACTACATAAAGGAGAGACTTACTGCAGAGCGGCTCAGACTGTGACCTCATCTTCATACGCACTATGGAAACCTGCACTGCTCATACTGTTTATTTTATTTTTTATTGTTTACCTCTATTTCCTGTTTCTGAGTTTGCATTTCCTGTGTGTCCAGAGTGTTTCTGAGAGTCACCAGTGAGGTCCTCCTTTGTGAGATCAATAAAGGCTTATCTTCTCTTAGACTGTGACCTCATGTGTGACCTCATGTGTGACCTCAGACTGTGACTTCATGTGTGCCCTCAGACTGTGACCTCATGTGTGTGACCTCAGACTGTGACCTCATGTGTGTGACCTCAGACTGTGACCTCAAGTGTGACCTCAGACTGTGCCCTCAGACTGTGACCTCATGTGTGCCCTCAGACTGTGACCTCATGTGTGACCTCAGACTGTGACCTCATGTGTGCCCTCAGACTGTGACCTCATGTGTGACCTCAGACTGTGACCTCATGTGTGACCTCAGACTGTGACCTCATGTGTGACCTCAGACTGTGACCTCATGTGTGTGCCCTCAGACTGTGACCTCATGTGTGTGCCCTCAGACTGTGGCCTCATGTGTGTGCCCTCAGACTGTGACCTCATGTGTGACCTCAGACTGTGACCTCATGTGTGACCTCAGACTGTGGCCTCATGTGTGTGCCCTCAGACTGTGACCTCAGACTGTGACCTCATGTGTGACCTCAGACTGTGACCTCATGTGTGTGACCTCAGACTGTGACCTCATGTGTGTACCTCAGACTCGGTGCGGCTGGTCGGGGGGCGGAGCCTGTGTTCAGGGTCTCTGCAGATCCAGGACCAGTCCTTGGCCCAGTCCTGGGCCGGGGTCTGTGAGGGGGCCTTGGACCGTCGCGGGGCAGAGGTGCTGTGCAGGGAGCTGGGCTGTGGGGCTCCTCTCCTCCAGGGGGCGCTCTCTCCTCTGGGGCAGACGTTCCACTGTGAGGGAAACGAGACTAAGCTGATGGACTGTCCCCGGACCAGGACCGGCCCAGAGACCTGCCCCACTCTCAACCTCACCTGCAAAGGTAAGGACGGGGGGGGCAGGGGCGGGGCCTGGAGAGGGGCGGGGCTCACCTGTGTTTGTGTCCAGAGCCGCTGAGGCTGGTGGGAGGGGCCAGTCGCTGTGAGGGGACGGTGGAGGCGGAGCTCGGAGGAGAGTGGAGACGAGTGACGACCTATGACCTCTGGGACCTGGAGGCGGCGACCGCCGTGTGTCGAGGCCTGGACTGTGGATCTCCTGTTTCTACAGAAAAGAGAGACGGGTCTGAGAGTAAAGTGTGGGGCGTCTTCGCTGACTGTGTGAAGAAGAGCTCTTCTGTGAGGGACTGTCTCTCCGATGGCTCATCTTCTTTCCTCCTCCAGGTTATTTGTTCAGGTTTGTTTAAATCCAGAGTTTCTTCTTCTCACAATCTCTGCTCAGAGTCAGTTCATTGAATGTGGTGCTGCCCCCTAGAGGAGGACACAGATAATGCTCTGCTCCCATTGGCCGAGGTGGGGAGTACTCAGTTACTTTTACTCAAGTACTTTATGTAACTGTTTCCACTAACTGCACGTAGAGTATCACACAGTACTTTTACTTCTACTGCAGTAGTTTATGTTGAAGTAACAGTACACATAAAAAACTACTTCAATCTTACAGAGCCTCTGGAAAGTACTAATACACCGTGAACTTTTGCACATTTTGTCACATTTACCCTAAACATAAAGATTTTATTTTGAATCTTTTACTGAAAGTTCACACACGAGTAACAGACGACTGTGAAGTGAAAGTGGGCGGAGCATAAGTATTCATACAGCATTAAATTGCCTTTATAACATTCCTAATGACTGCAGAAAGTTCACTCCTCGCCCTAACCATTAAATAGAGGCCACCTGTGTGTAATCTACTCTCAGTATAATCCCAGCTGTTCTGTGAGGGCCTCAGAGCTGTGGTCAGAGTGGTCACTAAACAACATCATGAAGGCCAAGGAGCTCACCAGAGAGGTCAGGGATAAAGCTGTGGAGAAGTTTAAAGCAGCGTTAAGTTATACAAAGATTTGAACATCTCACGGAGCACTGTTCAATCCATCATTCGGAAATGGAAAGAGTATAGCACCACTGAGAACTTACCAAGACACGGGCGTCCACCTAAACTAACAGACCGAACAAGGAGAGCACTGGTCAGAAATGCAACCAAGTGCCCCAAGATAACTCTGGAGGAGCTGGGACGTCCTGCCGCTGAGCTGGAGGAATCTGTACATGGGACAACTATAAGTCTCTACACAAACCTGGCCTTCATGGACGAGTGGCAGAAGAAAGCCGTTATTGAAAGGATAAGAAATCCCGTCTGAAGTTTGCTAGAAGTCCTATGGAGGACACAGCTCCATGTGGAAGAAGGTGCTTTGGTCAGATGAGACGTTCTGTATGGAGCAAACCTAACACTGCTCATCGTCCTGAGTGCACCCTCCTCAGGGTCAAATATGGGGGGGGGGAGCATCATGCTATGGGGCTGCTTTTCCTCAGCGGGGACTGGGAAGATTGTAAGAATAGTTGGGAAGATTGATGGAGACATTTTGGAGGAGAACCTGCTGGAGTCACAAGAGAACTGAGGCTGGGGCGGAGATTCACCTTCCAGCAGGACAATGACCCTAAACACAAACATCTACAATGGAATGGTTTAAAAACAAACATATTAATGTGTTAGAATGGCCCAGTCAAAGTCCTGACCTAAATCCTATTGAACATCTGTGGAAAGACCTGAAAACTGCTGTTCACAAACGCTCTCCTTCTAATGTGACAGAGCTGGAGTTGTTTTGTAAAGAGGAATGGGCTAAAATGTCAGTCTCTACATGTGCAAACCTTGTAGAGTCAAACCCCAGAAGACTTGCTGCTGTTATTGCAGCAAAAGGGGGTTCCACAAAGTATTCAGTCATGCTGTATGAATACTTATGCTCCGCCCACTTTTCACTTTTCTATTTTTTGAATCAATAACAGAATCATGTTTCACTTCACAGTCGTCTGTTACTCGTGTGAACTTTCAGTAAAACATTCCAAATAAAATCTTTATGTTTAGGGTAAATGTGACAAAATGTGCAAAAGTTCAAGGTGTATTAGTACTTTCCAGAGGCTCTGTAAGATTGAAGTAGTTTTTTATGTGTACTGTTACTTCAACATAAACTACTGCAGTAGAAGTAAAAGTACTGTGTGATACTCTACGTGCAGTTAGTGGAAACAGTTACATAAAGTACTTGAGTAAAAGTAACTGAGTACTCCCCGCCTCAGCCAATGGGAGCAGAGGATTATCTGTGTCCTCCTCTAGGGGGCACCACGTAGGCCCCGCCCACAAAGGGAACTACACCTGTGTTTACCTCCTGGAGGTGTTCAACCACAACTTCACCTCCAGCAGCTCCATCTACATCCACCCAGGAGGTAAGGCCACAGAGGAACTACACCTGTGCTTAAACGGCTCCACCTACATCCACCCAGGAGGTAAGACCACAGAGGAACTACACCTGTGTTTAAACAGCTCCACCTACATCCACCCAGGAGGTAAGACCACAGAGGAACTACACCTGTGTTTAAACAGCTCCACCTACATCCACCCAGGAGGTAAGGCCACAGAGGAACTACACCTGTGTTTAAACAGCACCTACATCCACCCAGGAGGTAAGGCCACAGAGGAACTACACCTGTGTTTAAACAGCTCCACCTACATCCACCCAGGAGGTAAGACCACAGAGGAACTACACCTGTGTTTAAACAGCACCTACATCCACCCAGGAGGTAAGACCACAGAGGAACTACACCTGTGTTTAAACCGCTCCACCTACATCCACCCAGGAGGTAAGGCCACAGAGGAACCACACCTGTGTTTAAACAGCTCCATCTACATCCACCCAGGAGGTAAGGCCACAGAGGAACTACACCTGTGTTTAAACAGCTCCATCTACATCCACCCAGGAGGTAAGGCCACAGAGGAACTACACCTGTGTTTAAACAGCTCCACCTACATCCACCCAGGAGGTGAGGCCACAGAGGAACTACACCTGTGTTTAAACAGCTCCACCTACATCCACCCAGGAGGTGAGGCCACAGAGGAACTACACCTGTGTTTAAACAGCTCCACCTACATCCACCCAGGAGGTAAGACCACAGAGGAACTACACCTGTGTTTCAACAGCTCCACCTACATCCACCCAGGAGGTAAGGCCACAGAGGAACTACACCTGTGTTTAAACAGCTCCACCTACATCCACCCAGGAGGTAAGGCCACAGAGGAACTACACCTGTGTTTCAACAGCTCCATCTACATCCACCCAGGAGGTAAGGCCACAGAGGAACTACACCTGTGTTTAAACAGCTCCACCTACATCCACCCAGGAGGTAAGGCCACAGAGGAACTACACCTGTGTTTCAACAGCTCCATCTACATCCACCCAGGAGGTAAGGCCACAGAGGAACTCCACCTGTGTTTAAACAGCTCCATCTACATCCACCCAGGAGGTAAGACCACAGAGGAACTACACCTGTGTTTAAACAGCTCCACCTACATCCACCCAGGAGGTAAGGCCACAGAGGAACTACACCTGTGTTTAAACAGCTCCACCTACATCCACCCAGGAGGTAAGACCACAGAGGAACTACACCTGTGTTTAAACAGCTCCACCTACATCCACCCAGGAGGTAAGGCCACAGAGAAACTACACCTGTAGTATATTCGTAAACTGAGTAGGTGTGTATATATTGACTTTGTGGTTTTTTGAAAGTTGCAAAACCGCCATCAGTTCTGCCATTTGTGCCGATCCTCTTTGTATTTGTGTTGCTTCTAGGGCTGGGAACTTCGGTCGTTTAGTCGACTAATCGGTCGATGCCGTCGCGGTCGACCAAGATTTTCATTGGTCGATTAGACTTTACTATGCAGGGGCATCCATCCATCCATCCATCCATCCATCCATTTTCTTCCACGTGTCCGTTGCCGCGTCGTGGGGGCAGCTGTTGGAGCTGCTCCAGCCCCTATAGCGCCCCCTGCAGGTGGTGGGTCTACAGAAGGACGGCCTCATGGTTCTAACCGGGCCTGTTGGTCTCTCATTGTATGTTGCGCTATTGATCAAATAAAAGCTTCTTCCAACAAATTCATTCTTCATTCTTCTGAGGCTTTTTTCCTTAACCGGACTGGAGCAAAAAACTCATTATTGTGGTGACCCCGACGTGATCGAGACGTGACCCCGACGTGACCCCGACGTGACCCCGACGTGACCCGGACGTGACCCCGACGTGTCCGGGACTGGAGTAAAAAACTCATATCCTGTATCTGCACTTCTACTACATTATATTGAGTACTTCTTCCACCACTGGAAATGCGTGCAGATTCCTTTGTGGCATTAAAAACATAGTAAACCCTAATTAATGATTAATAATTGTATAAACCCTTTGTTTCGCTCTTGATAACTTGATTCTGAATGTTTGCAGTGATTGAACAATTTTAATATTAGTGAACAGTATTATGTATGTATGTAACCAGTGTCTATCTAATGTATTTTGCTTTATGATTTTAATACTTTATGATTCTTCTGATGTTTTATGTGACTCAACTATGACTCAGAGAAATGTATTTTATTTTACTTTTTCAATATAACGCCTTGTATTTCAAGCTTCACTTCCTCTTTCCAGACAAACAAAACAAAACATGAACATTAGTTTAGATTAAGTTCTTTTTTGCACAAACTCTGACATTTTTTTATTTGGACCAAACTCATTTCTAGCTCTCATGATCCCTCCTGCATGTCTGAATTGTTTAAGCAAATTGTTTATACGTTTCAAGCCCGTGTACAGCTTTGAGCGGTGGCAAAGTGAAGAAGGGGGGCCACCCCCAAAATAAATGTCACTGATTTAGGTTCTACTTCTATCTTCTATTGCTCAATAAACAAAATAGGTGAAGACCGTGTAACAAGGTCTGTTTTTGTCGTGTTTACAACACACTCTGTGGTGGCAAAAACACATTGTACAACAAAAAGTCAGGTACACCAGCTTTAAAGCAGTTTTTTTTTATTCTAGAGATATCAATGTGACATAAATATGTGGGGAAAATCTATTTCAAGTTTTCTGTCTATAAAATAAAGCGTTTTCTGCATAACAAGTGCGGATATTATCAGCGACGAAATCTAAATAATGGACAATTCCAGGTATAAATGTCTAGCGTCCAGTGAAGCGTATCTTTTTATTTTCCATAAACAATATTTCCACCGTAAGAGCTAAAAGCACATACAATATGAAAGATTAATACCAAGTTTTACAATGAAATACAACCATAAAATAAGTCAATTTACCTCTTTCCCCCATTCCAACCAGGCACTAGTGTTGAACATAAACACCTGCCATGACAGATTTAAACAATTCCAATGGAACACAAGACAGAGAAATGACGCCATCAATTCAGCAGCAATTTTCAAAATAAATTATACCATGGTCAATGAGAATTCTACTGCCGTGCATTATTTTGGTAGAGCCACACTGTTAGTCCGGCAACTGTTAAATCACGTCCTATATCACTCCACTGCAGCTGTTTCCATAGTAACGACTGAGCTGGAACTAGCTTCAGATAAAGCAGATTAAACCATAGGAATAAAAAGGAGAAGCGTCATTCGTTCCTTAGCAAAGATCCAGTTAGCAAAGAAGCTACTCCGGTATACTTTTCAAATTCCATTAGCCTGCTCAATGTATTTTCCCTATAGCTGTTAACATTAGCCACCAAACATCTCAAATTATGAACGAGTCAGATGTTTTCAGCTGTTGTCAACCCATCGACCATGTTTAGGGGAGGCCAAAGCCTAGTTAGAAATCATTAATACATGTGCAGACCTTTGGATAATTTACTTTAGATACAAATTAGCGTCTACAAGTGTCCTACGAGCTAAATGCTAAATCATGTTCAAGTTTCTGCTTTTCATGGGTCGGATTCACAAATACACGTCTGATGGACATTTAACATAATCTTATATTATGATCAGGATAAAGTCACCACAGAAAAGTGTATGTACTGTGAAATACGTCACACTTTGCCTTCACCTTTCATATGAAGTTAGCGGTTGTTAGCGTTAGCCTACTAAGGGGTTTGAAGCAGGAGCTTTACGGCTCACGGCCTGAGAGCAAAGATTTCTGTGCAGTTTGGAGCTGTTTTAATCAAAGGACAGTCTCCACTTAACAGCAGGAATTACTTTTCTCAGGTATGAAATACTATTTAAATTTTAGATTGTTATTTTGGTCACTTTATTTGGTTGTTACAATCAGTTTGACAAAACGTTAACGGCAGTTTGTGTGGCTGGTATTTTTACTGATTATCAAAATTAGCCCATTAGGAAATAGGAATAATTATTATAAAACATTGATTCACTTAAAACATAACATGATCCATTGATTGAACAAAATGTAAGTCATGCTGACGTGAAGAATGCCTCTACTGTTTATACAGGTCAATTACGACCTGTTTCAATTAAAGCAGTACTAAGTCACTCATGCCCCTAGAGGCCATAAGCACCACTGCAGGTGTCGTATCATGTTGTGTTTTTTACTCATTAAATGTCCATGAGAGTAAATACTACGCTGACAGAAAAGACAAAGGGACAGAGGGATCTCGTTCAGTTACACAATGGAGATCATTTATTTCACTCAGACTTGGCTGTAAATACTGTTTAAGTGGCGCTAGCCCGCAGTTAGCTTTACCCGTTAGCCTGTTAGCTTCTTCTTCATGATTCAATTAGTGTGTATTGGTTGCTCCGGTCCGGTGGCAGGCAAGTTGCAAATATGGTTTTCTGTCCAGAGACACCAGGGGGCGATGAAAGACCCCCAATCATCCCATTGACACTTATATTACCCCCAGAGGGACGACGGAAAGGATTTATTAAGTTACTTAGTACTGCTTTAAAACTTGTAAACGTTTTTCTAATGCACCTTGGCCAGGTCGTCATTATAAATGAGAATTGGTTCTCAATTGACTTACCTGGTAAATAAAAAATAAAAAAATAAGAAATGATAAATAAATAAATATCAAACTGTGATTAGTAGCAATCCTTAATCCTTGTGATCAGCCTTGCATTTGTTGTTTTATCAGAAAAATGTCAACAGTCATTATTCCAGTTCCATTGCATTACATTGACATAATAACATATGCTGGACAAAGATCTCTTGGCGTCCGTATTGCGACAATGGAACGAAGCCACTAAGGACATTTTTTCCTTTTTATTCTATGGTTTAAACAGTGAAATAACTTCTGTCTGGGTCTTAATGAAAGCAAACAGACCACAATAAACAGTTTGAGTGTGTGGGACCATGGTATGAGCGGATTAAAGAACTCGGAACCGTGCATTAGACAGTTTTTGATTCCACGCCATGAAATGGCCTTGAAATGACAATTTCCCAAATACATTATGACGAAGCTTTGACTCAATAATTAAACATGTTATTGCGGAGATAAGGTTTGTTTTTATTTCCAGGTGAAAGTTTATATTAAGAGATCAAACTGAACCAAAACCTGAAAAACAAAAACAGTTTAGCTGCAGTGTCTCCCCTTAAATGTGGAAAAAGAGATGCCCTTCTGTCTTTGTATTCTGCAATAATCCCTGTATTTAAATCACTTACCTGGTCACTTTATCAGCCACCTGCACTATGACTAAACCTGCACTGCTGACACTGACGTATGTTTACTTTATTATTTACTCCAACACTGACGTCTGTTTACTTTATTATTTACTCTGACACTGACGTCTGTTTACTTTATTATTTACTCTAACACTGACGTCTGTTTACTTTATTATTTACTCTGACACTGACGTCTGTTTACTTTATTATTTACTCTAACACTGACGTCTGTTTACTTTATTATTTACTCTGACACTGACGTCTGTTTACTTTATTATTTACTCTAACACTGACGTCTGTTTACTTTATTATTTACTCTAACACTGACGTCTGTTTACTTTATTATTTACTCTGACACTGACGTCTGTTTACTTTATTATTTACTCTAACACTGACGTCTGTTTACTTTATTATTTACTCTAACACTGACGTCTGTTTACTTTATTATTTACTCTGACACTGACGTCTGTTTACTTTATTATTTACTCTGACACTGACGTCTGTTTACTTTATTATTTACTCTAACACTGACGTCTGCTTACTTTATTATTTACTCTGACACTGACGTCTGTTTACTTTATTATTTACTCTAACACTGACGTCTGTTTACTTTATTATTTACTCTGACACTGACGTCTGTTTACTTTATTATTTACTCTGACACTGACGTTTGTTTACTTTATTATTTACTCTGACACTGACGTCTGTTTACTTTATTATTTACTCTAACACTGACGTCTGTTTACTTTATTATTTACTCTGACACTGACGTCTGTTTACTTTATTATTTACTCTGACACTGACGTCTGTTTACTTTATTATTTACTCTGACACTGACGTCTGTTTACTTTATTATTTACTCTAACACTGACGTCTGTTTACTTTATTATTTACTCTGACACTGACGTCTGTTTACTTTATTATTTACTCTAACACTGACGTCTGTTTACTTTATTATTTACTCTGACACTGACGTCTGTTTACTTTATTATTTACTCTGCTGACACTGACGTCTGTTTACTTTATTATTTACTCTAACACTGACGTCTGTTTACTTTATTATTTACTCTAACACTGACGTCTGTTTACTTTATTATTTACTCTGACACTGACGTCTGCTTACTTTATTATTTACTCTGACACTGACGTCTGTTTACTTTATTATTTACTCTAACACTGACGTCTGTTTACTTTATTATTTACTCCAACACTGACGTCTGTTTACTTTATTATTTACTCTGACACTGACGTCTGTTTACTTTATTATTTACTCTGACACTGACGTCTGTTTACTTTATTATTTACTCTGACACTGACGTCTGTTTACTTTATTATTTACTCTGACGTCTGTTTACTTTATTATTTACTCTGACACTGACGTCTGTTTACTTTAATATTTACTCTGACACTGACGTCTGTTTACTTTATTATTTACTCCAACACTAACGTCTGTTTACTTTATTATTTACTCTGACACTGACGTCTGTTTACTTTATTATTTACTCTGACACTGACGTCTGTTTACTTTATTATTTACTCTGACACTGACGTCTGTTTACTTTATTATTTACTCTAACACTGACGTCTGTTTACTTTATTATTTACTCTAACACTGACGTCTGTTTACTTTATTATTTACTCTGACACTGACGTCTGTTTACTTTATTATTTACTCTGCTAACACTGACGTCTGTTTACTTTATTATTTACTCTAACACTGACGTCTGTTTACTTTATTATTTACTCTAACACTGACGTCTGTTTACTTTATTATTTACTCTGACACTGACGTCTGTTTACTTTATTATTTACTCCAACACTGACGTCTGTTTACTTTATTATTTACTCTGACACTGACGTCTGTTTACTTTATTATTTACTCCGACACTGACGTCTGTTTACTTTATTATTTACTCCGACACTGACGTCTGTTTACTTTATTATTTACTCCGACACTGACGTCTGTTTACTTTATTATTTACTCTGACACTGACGTCTGTTTACTTTATTATTTACTCTGACGTCTGTTTACTTTATTATTTACTCTGACACTGACGTCTGTTTACTTTATTATTTACTCTGACACTGACGTCTGTTTACTTTATTATTTACTCTAACACTGACGTCTGTTTACTTTATTATTTACTCCAACACTGACGTCTGTTTACTTTATTATTTACTCTGACACTGACGTCTGTTTACTTTATTATTTACTCTAACACTGACGTCTGTTTACTTTATTATTTACTCTAACACTGACGTCTGTTTACTTTATTATTTACTCTGACACTGACGTCTGTTTACTTTATTATTTACTCTGACACTGACGTCTGTTTACTTTATTATTTACTCTGACACTGACGTCTGTTTACTTTATTATTTACTCTAACACTGACGTCTGTTTACTTTATTATTTACTCTGACACTGACGTCTGTTTACTTTATTATTTACTCTGACACTGACGTCTGTTTACTTTATTATTTACTCTGACACTGACGTCTGTTTACTTTATTATTTACTCTAACACTGACGTCTGTTTACTTTATTATTTACTCTGACACTGACGTCTGTTTACTTTATTATTTACTCTAACACTGACGTCTGTTTACTTTATTATTTACTCTGACACTGACGTCTGTTTACTTTATTATTTACTCTGCTGACACTGACGTCTGTTTACTTTATTATTTACTCTAACACTGACGTCTGTTTACTTTATTATTTACTCTAACACTGACGTCTGTTTACTTTATTATTTACTCTGACACTGACGTCTGTTTACTTTATTATTTACTCTGACACTGACGTCTGTTTACTTTATTATTTACTCTAACACTGACGTCTGTTTACTTTATTATTTACTCCAACACTGACGTCTGTTTACTTTATTATTTACTCTGACACTGACGTCTGTTTACTTTATTATTTACTCTGACACTGACGTCTGTTTACTTTATTATTTACTCTGACACTGACGTCTGTTTACTTTATTATTTACTCTGACGTCTGTTTACTTTATTATTTACTCTGACACTGACGTCTGTTTACTTTAATATTTACTCTGACACTGACGTCTGTTTACTTTATTATTTACTCCAACACTAACGTCTGTTTACTTTATTATTTACTCTGACACTGACGTCTGTTTACTTTATTATTTACTCTGACACTGACGTCTGTTTACTTTATTATTTACTCTGACACTGACGTCTGTTTACTTTATTATTTACTCTAACACTGACGTCTGTTTACTTTATTATTTACTCTAACACTGACGTCTGTTTACTTTATTATTTACTCTGACACTGACGTCTGTTTACTTTATTATTTACTCTGCTAACACTGACGTCTGTTTACTTTATTATTTACTCTAACACTGACGTCTGTTTACTTTATTATTTACTCTAACACTGACGTCTGTTTACTTTATTATTTACTCTGACACTGACGTCTGTTTACTTTATTATTTACTCCGACACTGACGTCTGTTTACTTTATTATTTACTCTGACACTGACGTCTGTTTACTTTATTATTTACTCCGACACTGACGTCTGTTTACTTTATTATTTACTCCGACACTGACGTCTGTTTACTTTATTATTTACTCTGACACTGACGTCTGTTTACTTTATTATTTACTCTGACGTCTGTTTACTTTATTATTTACTCTGACACTGACGTCTGTTTACTTTATTATTTACTCTGACACTGACGTCTGTTTACTTTATTATTTACTCTAACACTGACGTCTGTTTACTTTATTATTTACTCTGACACTGACGTCTGTTTACTTTATTATTTACTCCAACACTGACGTCTGTTTACTTTATTATTTACTCTAACACTGACGTCTGTTTACTTTATTATTTACTCTAACACTGACGTCTGTTTACTTTATTATTTACTCTGACACTGACGTCTGTTTACTTTATTATTTACTCTGACACTGACGTTTGTTTACTTTATTATTTACTCTGACACTGATGTCTGTTTACTTTATTATTTACTCTAACACTGACGTCTGTTTACTTTATTATTTACTCTGACACTGACGTCTGTTTACTTTATTATTTACTCTGACACTGACGTCTGTTTACTTTATTATTTACTCTGACACTGACGTCTGTTTACTTTATTATTTACTCCAACACTGACGTCTGTTTACTTTATTATTTACTCTGACACTGACGTCTGTTTACTTTATTATTTACTCTGACACTGACGTCTGTTTACTTTATTATTTACTCTAACACTGACGTCTGTTTACTTTATTATTTACTCTAACACTGACGTCTGTTTACTTTATTATTTACTCTGACACTGACGTCTGTTTACTTTATTATTTACTCTGACACTGACGTCTGTTTACTTTATTATTTACTCTGACACTGACGTCTGTTTACTTTATTATTTACTCTAACACTGACGTCTGTTTACTTTATTATTTACTCTGACACTGACGTCTGTTTACTTTATTATTTACTCTGACACTGACGTCTGTTTACTTTATTATTTACTCTGACACTGACGTCTGTTTACTTTATTATTTACTCTAACACTGACGTCTGTTTACTTTATTATTTACTCTGACACTGACGTCTGTTTACTTTATTATTTACTGTAACACTGACGTCTGTTTACTTTATTATTTACTCTGACACTGACGTCTGTTTACTTTATTATTTACTCTGCTGACACTGACGTCTGTTTACTTTATTATTTACTCTAACACTGACGTCTGTTTACTTTATTATTTACTCTAACACTGACGTCTGTTTACTTTATTATTTACTCTGACACTGACGTCTGTTTACTTTATTATTTACTCTGACACTGACGTCTGTTTACTTTATTATTTACTCTAACACTGACGTCTGTTTACTTTATTATTTACTCCAACACTGACGTCTGTTTACTTTATTATTTACTCCGACACTGACGTCTGTTTACTTTATTATTTACTCTGACACTGACGTCTGTTTACTTTATTATTTACTCTGACACTGACGTCTGTTTACTTTATTATTTACTCTGACACTGACGTCTGTTTACTTTATTATTTACTCTGACGTCTGTTTACTTTATTATTTACTCTGACACTGACGTCTGTTTACTTTAATATTTACTCTGACACTGACGTCTGTTTACTTTATTATTTACTCCAACACTAACGTCTGTTTACTTTATTATTTACTCTGACACTGACGTCTGTTTACTTTATTATTTACTCTGACACTGACGTCTGTTTACTTTATTATTTACTCTGACACTGACGTCTGTTTACTTTATTATTTACTCTAACACTGACGTCTGTTTACTTTATTATTTACTCTAACACTGACGTCTGTTTACTTTATTATTTACTCTGACACTGACGTCTGTTTACTTTATTATTTACTCTGCTAACACTGACGTCTGTTTACTTTATTATTTACTCTGACACTGACGTCTGTTTACTTTATTATTTACTCTGACACTGACGTCTGTTTACTTTATTATTTACTCCGACACTGACGTCTGTTTACTTTATTATTTACTCTGACACTGACGTCTGTTTACTTTATTATTTACTCCGACACTGACGTCTGTTTACTTTATTATTTACTCCGACACTGACGTCTGTTTACTTTATTATTTACTCTGACACTGACGTCTGTTTACTTTATTATTTACTCTGACGTCTGTTTACTTTATTATTTACTCTGACACTGACGTCTGTTTACTTTATTATTTACTCTGACACTGACGTCTGTTTACTTTATTATTTACTCTAACACTGACGTCTGTTTACTTTATTATTTACTCTGACACTGACGTCTGTTTACTTTATTATTTACTCCAACACTGACGTCTGTTTACTTTATTATTTACTCTGACACTGACGTCTGTTTACTTTATTATTTACTCTGACACTGACGTCTGTTTACTTTATTATTTACTCTGACACTGACGTCTGTTTACTTTATTATTTACTCTAACACTGACGTCTGTTTACTTTATTATTTACTCTAACACTGACGTCTGTTTACTTTATTATTTACTCTGACACTGACGTCTGTTTACTTTATTATTCACTCTGCTAACACTGACGTCTGTTTACTTTACTATTTACTCTAACACTGACGTCTGTTTACTTTATTATTTACTCTAACACTGACGTCTGTTTACTTTATTATTTACTCTGACACTGACGTCTGTTTACTTTATTATTTACTCCAACACTGACGTCTGTTTACTTTATTATTTACTCTAACACTGACGTCTGTTTACTTTATTATTTACTCCAACACTGACGTCTGTTTACTTTATTATTTACTCTAACACTGACGTCTGTTTACTTTATTATTTACTCTGACACTGACGTCTGTTTACTTTATTATTTACTCTGACACTGACGTCTGTTTACTTTATTATTTACTCTGACACTGACGTCTGTTTACTTTATTATTTACTCTGCTAACACTGACGTCTGTTTACTTTATTATTTACTCTGACACTGACGTCTGTTTACTTTATTATTTACTCTGCTAACACTGACGTCTGTTTACTTTATTATTTACTCTGACACTGACGTCTGTTTACTTTATTATTTACTCTGACACTGACGTCTATTTACTTTATTATTTACTCTAACACTGACGTCCGTTTACTTTATTATTTACTCTAACACTGACGTCTGTTTACTTTACTATTTACTCTGCTGACACTGACGTCTGTTTACTTTATTATTTACTCTGACACTGACGTCTGTTTACTTTATTATTTACTCTGACACTGACGTCTGTTTACTTTATTATTTACTCTGACACTGACGTCTGTTTACTTTATTATTTACTCTGACACTGACGTCTGTTTACATTATTATTTACTCTGCTGACACTGACGTCTGTTTACTTTATTATTTACTCTAACACTGACGTCTGTTTACTTTATTATTTACTCTGACACTGACGTCTGTTTACTTTATTATTTACTCTGACACTGACGTCTGTTTACTTTATTATTTACTCTGACACTGACGTCTGTTTACTTTATTATTTACTCTGCTGACACTGACGTCTGTTTACTTTATTATTTACTCTGACACTGACGTCTGTTTACTTTATTATTTACTCTGACACTGACGTCTGTTTACTTTATTATTTACTCTAACACTATATGTATATATATATATATATATATATATATATATATATATATATTAGGGCCGGGACTTTAACACGTTAATTTAGATTAATTAATTACACAAAAATAACGCGTTAAATTTTTTTGACGCATTTTAATCGCACATGTTTTTACAACGCGGAACGTTTCTCACTGGATGAGTTTAGGCGGACCGATTATACTGGAGCACCAACTATGAGCACAGGCAACATTTCATTTATGTTTAACATTATTTTTATTGTAAACGCGGTGTGTACTTTGTGTTGTTATGTACGTGCCCAGCTGAGGCAGGCGCGCTCATTGTATTTCTTCACGCATGTGTGTGCGCCCTCGCTCCCAGTCACACAACACGGACTATTGAGGAGATCAGGCCTCCTCACACGGACTATTGAGGAGATCAGGCCTCCTCACACGGACTATTGAGGAGATCAGGCCTCCTCACACGGACTATTGAGGGGATCAGGCCTCCTCACACGGACTATTGAGGGGATCAGGCCTCCTCACACGGACTATTGAGGAATTCAGGCCTCCTCACACGGACTATTGAGGGGATCAGGCCTCCTCACACGGACTATTGAGGGGATCAGGCCTCCTCACACGGACTATTGAGGGGATCAGGCCTCCTCACACGGACTATTGAGGAGATCAGGCCTCCTCACACGGACTATTGAGGGGATCAGGCCTCCTCACACGGACTATTGAGGGGATCAGGCCACCTCACACGGACTATTGAGGGGATCAGGCCTCCTCACACGGACTATTGAGGGGATCAGGCCTCCTCACACGGACTATTGAGGAGATCAGGCCTCCTCACACGGACTATTGAGGAGATCAGGCCTCCTCACACGGACTATTGAAGGGATCAGGCCTCCTCACACGGACTATTGAGGGGATCAGGCCTCCTCACACGGACTATTGAGGAGATCAGGCCTCCTCACACGGACTATTGAGGAGATCAGGCCTCCTCACACGGACTATTGAGGGGATCAGGCCACCTCACACGGACTATTGAGGGGATCAGGCCTCCTCACACGGACTATTGAGGGGATCAGGCCTCCTCACACGGACTATTGAGGAGATCAGGCCTCCTCACACGGACTATTGAGGAGATCAGGCCTCCTCACACGGACTATTGAGGGGATCAGGCCTCCTCACACGGACTATTGAGGGGATCAGGCCTCCTCACACGGACTATTGAGGGGATCAGGCCTCCTCTCACGCACTATTGAGGGGATCAGGCCTCCTCACACGGACTATTGAGGGGATCAGGCCTCCTCACACGGACTATTGAGGGGATCAGGCCTCCTCACACGGACTATTGAGGGGATCAGGCCTCCTCACATGGACTAAAGCCCGGGTTTGAAGCGGGTACACGACTCTGAAAGACTTGGAGTTTCTGGACACTGCTCAACAGGACCGGTGAGAGTTTTCCAGTACGTTTGTTTTCGGGTTGTGTAGTGTGCCTGCACGGGCGCTTCAGCTGCGACCTCGCGCTAATAGTTTACGTGCCTTTAAACCAGCTGTTGCTAAATCAACAAAGTCTGTTATGGCTCTGAAGCAACAATAAACAATGTTTTGTTGCTTAAGCTCATGTATTCAGTCATTATTCTATGGTATACTAAAAATCCATATGAAAAAACTTACTTCTCACTGTTCTCAGGTCAAATATTTATATGCGATTAATTTCGATTAATTAATTACAAAGCCTGTAATAATTAGATTAATTTTTTTAATCGAGTCCCGGCCCTAATATATATGTATATGAGGCGAGGCGCTCCTACTGTTTCCTCACAGGAGCCTTCAAGGAACATGCGGGTCCTACAAATAGAGGGGACATCTGCGGAGTTGGATTCAGGAGACTTTTTGGTTCTGACAGAAGACGGCGAATTGTTTCGGGTGGCAGAAAAGCAATGGTCTTCTTTGCACGACCGCACGGACTTTGTTATCGAGGCAGAGGTGGAAGCAGATAGGATTGTGTCGTACATAGTGAAGGACCATGAGGCAGAAGAATAGTCCTTATTGTTACTTACTATACTGTTGTGATTAGTGTTGCATTTATCTCTTGTTATTTGTTGCTTACCTTTAGCTTGAGTTGTTCAATGATCAATAGCTTCCTCTCTTTAAAGGTGCATTGCGTCACATTTTGGACTATACAGTTGCCATCATTTATTAGTTGCCATCATTACAAAAATGCTCCTAATGACCAGCTCAACACAGGAAAGGCTATGACTGCACTGGGTAATCAAAGAATGGATTTGGATGAGAACTTTTTTTTTTTTTATCTCAATTTCTGCCGACTTTAGTCCACATCTCCATGGAGACGAGCTGGAGACTTACCCACTCCTGGTAAAGTTACAGTCATGTCTTAGGAGAGATACACAGCTAAGGCACATGTTTGTACATTTATGATGTATTTATTCAATGATGACATTTTCTTTCACAAAAGTAAATGCTTGTATTTAAGTTTTATTTATTGGGTAAAATTCTATGCGGTGTGGCTTTAACAAAAAGGCAATAATCCAAGCTGTTTTCTTTATGTAAAATAAAAAAAGTTTCTGACTGATATTTAGCCATAAATATTCCGCTGTGTCTTGAATTTGGATGGTGTTTATCAAAAGAAATACATTATTAACTGCAACATACAGCGAAGAGACAGTAGTGGGCTTTTTGTTTGAATTGCCAACAATCGGTGCACACTTTTGCGTGTAGCCCAGTCTAAAAATATCCCTTTAGACTAAGTTGACAATGTGTACATTTCATTTGGATAAAAATACTAATACATATTCAATGTAATTTGTTTATTTGTTTATTTATTTGGATCCCCATTAGCTGTCTCCAAATGGACAGCTACTCTTCCTGGGGTCCGGTTCAAGCAATTACAATATTCACATCATGCAGTTAAATTGAAAAAAACACTTCACATACAAAACCTCTCCTCAGTTATACGCACACATACTGTACATATAAAGAATTTAAATATACTGTATATGAAGATATAGACATACACACACAAACAGACTTAGGCTTCCATCAGAAAATGTCTTTTCAATAGTCTTTTAAAAGAGAGCTTTGTTTCAGCCTGTTTAACAGCTGGTGGCAGTTTGTTCCATAAAGTCACAGCTCTAAATATGACCGACCTACGCACGGCTTCTGTTCTGGGTTTGGGGCGGGTCAAATGACCCTGAGCCGCTTGCCTAGTTGGATAGTTGTGCAGATCTCTCACATAATGTAAAAGGTTGTACAAATTAGTAGGTTTTTGACTATAGCATATATTTGTGAAGAAAGTCATTAAATGACATTTGAGTCTATCTTCTACTCTGAGCCATGAGAGACGGTCATGATGCTCAGCTGAGCTCTGTCCCCACACGAGTGGGCAGCCCAGAGCCAGCCTGGCAGCCTTGTTCTGTGCTGTCTGCAGTTTTGTCATGTGTTTCTTAGCTGCACCTGACCACACCACAGAGCAGTAGTCCAGGTGAGACAAGGCCAATGACTGAACCACCAGAACTCTAGAAGCCGGTGTCATGAATGAGCAGCACCTTCTAATACATGCCATATTTCTACCCATTTTTTTCACAACAGTGTTAATGTGCTTATCCCAAGATAAACGTTCATCGAAAGTAACTCCAAGGAGTTTCACCTCCTGAACCTGCTCTATTTGCATGTCTTTTAATACAATGTTAAGTGGATCGGCACTATCTTGGTGTCGAGATCTAAACAACATACTCTTTGTTTTAGACACATTCAAAACCAGTTTGTTTTCGTGAATCCAGTCCAATAACAACTGCAGATCATCCTGTAGTGTATTTCTCAGCTCAGACATACTTGATGCTGCACAGTAAACAGTGGCGTCATCTGCATAGAGAGTTGCGCTGCACCTTTTAAGGCCGTACTGCATATCATTAATGAAAATTGAAAAAAGCAGTGGTCCCAAACAACTGCCTTGAGGTACACCACACTGCAGACTTTTAGGCGCAGAAAAGCTTCCATTAAAAAATACTGATTGTGATCTACAAGTTAAGTAACTATTCATCCATTTCAGTGGTGTAGCATCAAATCTATATGCAGATAATTTATCAAGTAGCAGTTTATGATCCACCAAATCAAAAGCTGCGCTGAAATCTAGGAATACTGCACCCACCATCAACTTCTTATCAATATAAGACAACCAATTATCTGTCATTTCTGTAAGTGCTGTACATGTCGAGTGATTTTCCCTGTATGCATGCTGAGATCCAAAATGTATCTCATTTATATTTAAATAATTAGAAATCTGTTTAAAAACAACTCTTTCCAACAATTTACTGAGTATCGGAAGAATGCTAATTGGTCTACTGTTAACAGCAGTTAGACTGACATTTCTATTTTTTGAGAGCGGAAGTATTTTGGCCGATTTCCACATTTGAGGAAAAATTCCCTGCTCTAAGCTTAGGTTGAAAATGTGACAGACTGGAAAAGCTATTGTGTTTGCAGCAAGTTTAAGCAATCGACCATCCACCTCATCAATTCCTGATGGTTTGTTGACATCTAGCGTGAAAAGAGACTTTTCAACTTCTGCTGAACTTAACATATTAAATGTGAAATTACAATTTTTGTTTCTAATAATTACATCTTTGATTATTTTGGATGAAGTGCAAAAATACCCTGAATTTGTAGTGTCTTGTCTCAGATTGTCAATTTTATCACCATAATATGTACTAAAATGATTTGCAATATCCTTTCCTTTTGTCAGAAATCCACCGTCCACTTCTATAAATGATGGTAAATTGGTTTTGCTCCTACACATTAACTCGTTCAAGGTATTCCAAAGTTGTTTGCCATCATGTTTGTTATTCTCTATCTTATTTCTATAATATATTTGTTTCTTTTTTCTGTTTTGTTTAGTCACTTTATTCCTCTCAATACAATAGGTTTTCCACTTCTCAGATGTCTTTAGAACACACGCTTCATTTTTCAAGTTGTCTCTGTGTGCCATAGACTGCTTAAGCTCCTTGTCAATCCACGGGGCCTTATTTGCTCTAACTGTAAATTTTCTAAGCGGCCCATGTTTATCTGCCACTGAAAGAAATAAGTCATTGAATAATTTTACAGCCATATTCACATCTTTTGTGTTCAGCACTTGGTTCCAATCCATTTCCTTTAAATGTGTGACAAAATCTTCTTCACAAAAATTCTTGTACGTTCTCTTCTGTAATACTCTTGGTCTACTTCTAGGTACCTTAGACTTCCTTACAAGAGCAATGACATTGTGATCTGTAAAGCCAACAGGAATGGAGTCTGCCTTCGAACAGCCCGAACTATTGTTTGTGAAGATATGGTCAATGCATGTTGAAGATGTTTGTCCCAGCTCATTACAAAAAATCCTTGTAGGCTGTTTAACTAGCTGTTTTAAATTACAGATACGTGTTGTATTTTTTAACTTTCTCCTTAGATGACATGAATTGGAGAGCCAGTCAATATTTACATCACCCAAGACATACATTTCATTGCCTAAGTCAGACATTTTAGCAAAAATGGAGCACAATTCATCAACATACAGTGCATTTGAGCTTGGAGGTCTATAGATACAGCCAATTAGAATAGGTCGACTATAAGGGATATGCACTTCCAAACATAAACATTCAATAGAAGGAACCATCAAGTCTGTCCTAACTTTGACAGGAATTTGGCTTTGTATGTAAATAGCCACTCCACCTCCAAAGAGATTCCGATCACATCTAAAAATATTATAATCTGCAATAGCCACACAATCATCATCAACAGTTTGATTTAAATGTGTCTCAGATACAGCCATGATACTTATTCTTTCATTGCGCATAACATTTGATAATTCATAAACTTTGTTTCTTAAACTCCTAATATTTATATGAGCAATTCTCAATCCTTTATTAGGTAAATTGAGTCCATCCATTTGAGTGTCTGTGTGACGCCATAGAGATGTCAACATTATAATCCATTCCTCCCAATATTTCTCTTAGTCCCTCATTTTAGGCTTAACGACCAAACGATCATAGCTGATAACAGCATAGTCTCCTCTCGCTCTTGCTTCTTTAAGAGCAGGTAGCAGCTCTGCTCTTCTCTTCCTCACTCTTTCAGAGAAGTCCTCATTGATATATATTGAGGTGTTCTTCAGCAGTGATCTAGCTCGAGCCATGATTAATTGTTTGTCTTTAAAACGCAGTAGTTTTACTACTATGGATCTTGGTCTGTCATTTTCAGCTCTGAATTTCCCATTTCTGTGAGCGCGCTCAATCTCCACTGGTGCTTCTACTTTCAGATTTTTTGTAATTAACTCCTTCACTTTATCTTCAGTTTGTTCCCAGGTTTCTTCAGCTCTATCAGGACCAAGTCCAGTGATCACAATATTATTTCTCCTGGACTGATTCTCAATGTAGTCTAATTGCTCATCACAGCTCTTCAAAGACAGTTCAGATTTTAAATCTTGGATGAGTTTGTTAATACCATTAAAATCAGCTTTCTGCATTTGAGCTTGCTTTTTCAAGTCATCAATATCTTTCTGTGAGTAGTTTAAACTCACCTTGAATTCTTGTATCTCACCCACAAGAGAATCCACCCTTTTAATAGTAGAGTCCAAGATCATTTGACAGAAATTGCTGAATACTTTCTCTTGCCTCCCAAGCAGGGTCTCATACTGCTCCTTTTGGTTATCCAGCATCTCTTTCACAGTCTCCATTGTTACATACTCCAGCTCCTCAGTGTTGACGACTTTATTTCCACCTTTACTGCGAGTGAGAGTCATGATGTAGCAGACAGCAGCAGCACTCCTCTCCCACGGGCAGTTAGCCACAGAGCCTCCTCTCACAGTGCACTCCTCACACACCTGTTAGCAGTGGTAGCAGTTAGCCGCAGAGCCTCCTCATAATCGTAATTCATATGCTTTAATTTCTGCATAAATAATACATTTCATGAATGTACAAATACTTAAAAACAGAATAACACAAAAGTTGGTCACAGTTCATTTGCATAAGCAATGTTATTTCCGGAACATAAGGAGGCGGTAATGCTCCTTTAAGATGGTTGCCAACCGCTATAAAACAAGAAGAAGAAGAAGAATGTTGTACTTGACCGTTTTTATCAGGAAAATGCCAACAGTCATTATTCCAGTTCCATTACATTACATTTTATTATGGCTAGCTCTCAGAAAGTGCTTAGAAATTGACTTTTGTTCCAGGAAATAGGAAATATTTTTGATTTTTTTTATCAAGTAAAATAGTTAAACTTCTTCCACATGCAGAGTCCCTGCAGTTATTGAGAAATTGGCTACTAAAGCGGGGAAGTTTGTGAAAAAAATTGACATTTTAGCCTCTACTGGCATTTTTTACTCCAACTATTTCAAAAAGTATAACGGCCACAGACTTAAAAGTTTACAGTAATAAAGACAATACTCAAAATATTCAATATGTGGAAAAAGAAGGTTGACAGGAGTGCCAATTTTTAAGAAATAACTTTTGAAAATATGCCTTTTTTGAAATATGTGTCATACTGAAACAAGCAAACTATGGGACCTATTATTTCCACATATAACATTTTCAGATAAGATTTGATTAACATAAATCACAAATTGCTCCAGATAAGTTTCAAACATTTGTATTTTTTGTGATTTGGGAGTTTAGAACCATCAGAAACAGATCAAGTGTCATGATTCTGCTTAGCTAGTCATTGTTTACGTCCTGATTCACTCCCTGCTCCTTGATTTTGCCTGTTCCTGTTCATGTTTTCCTGCTCTCCGCAGCTGCTCCCCATTCCCTCGTCCACTCGGGGGGAGGTTATATAAACTCCCTCAGGTCAGTCAGTCTCTTGCTAGATTGTCAACCTGTTAAGAGATACTTTCGAGCTCTGTGAAGTTATTGACAGATTCTGATTGTAAAATATCTGCTTTCCTTTCCTGCCTTATATAATAAACAAGTCCTACTGGGGATATTTTAGTTCTCCTTCTTTGTCCTGTTTTGCCCTATTATTCAGTCTTATTCAGATATTTCACTTTCCGTCTACTCCGTCCTGCGTTGCATTTGAGTTCTAATATACCGGTGATATCAAGTGTATCTTGGCATATGGACGAAAGCTTGACTTCAGTCTTGCCTGTTAGATCTGGTAATTCATTCAATAGAAGACCTTCTAATGCAGGGGTTCCCAACCTTTTTTCTTGAAGCCCCTCCTGCCCGTGCTGTAGTCCGGCTGTGCCCCCTCAGTCCAATAAAAAACATGAAAAAAATGTATCAAGATGCATTTTTAAACACATTTTCGGAAATTACATTGTTTTAAGCACCTGTACTCAGTTCGCCATTGTGATCTTTAAATGCAAATGTATGGCCCCACCCCCCAGGTTGGGAACCACTGTTCTAACGCACCCACTATCCAGGCAAGGCGGCTGAAAGGTTCTTGTAGTTGGGGTCCTGTGCAGACTCTCTTTCTGATGTAGAGTGTGACTCCTGAACTACAGTCCTTGTTCAAAGTGTTTCAGCCGCACAAGTTCACTCTTATTTCTGAGATTAGACGGTGATCTGAGGAAAATCAGCTTCAATTCTTGACGTCAGCCGGTAAGACCTGAAATTAAAAAGTACTATTAAGTTTTATTTACAACTAGTTCATTGTATGCTGGCGGTAAATACTTCATATTCCAAATATTTATTTATTTATTATGTTGTATGTACAGTTTGGGGGCCCATATGAGTAGATTATTAGTTAAAGAATCAAGTCTAGTATCTGGGATGATTACACTGGGTAATTACACAAAAAAATATTTGTTGAAAATAGTCCAGGGTTTTCCAGCTGAATTAGACTCATGTTGATGCTCTGAGTCCGAAAATGACCTTGGTTTTGCTCAATCAGGTCAGGATTTTTTGCTACAGAAATGCTTTAAAAATCGATTTTGCGTCAAAAACAAATTTCTGCGGATCATCAGCTGAGAAACCCTGGACGTTTTTTCCGTTTTCCTCAAGAAATAAAAGTCAACGTATCCAAAGTCATTCAGTTTTTATTTACTCAAATTTGATAAGCAGAATTCATAATAACGTAGTCGTACGTGATCCGTAACACTATGGCTGTATCTCAAAACGTTGACCTGATGGAGCAAAATGCACGTGATGTTCGGACTCAGAACACCAACATGAGTCTCAATCAGCTGAGAAACCCCTGACCATTTTTTGGCTGTCAACTTGTGGAACTGTGGTCGTGCCTTTTCTGAAACTGCATTCTCCTTCCTTTTCTTACGCACCAACACTCGAAATGCGCATTCCGTTGAAGCAAAGGTCTGTCCTAAACAGACCACGCAGCAGCAGAAGTGTCTTCTAAGCATCGATGCAGACTCACAGGTGTGTGCTACACCAGAGAGCAGCCCTATGAGCAACACGCACCAAACTATTTCAGTTCCATGTTTATTTAGAACAGTCCATTTCTACAGCCATATAGATATTTGATAATGAAAAAGGAAGCAGAAATTAGACCAAATATGATTTCATTGGCAGGTTTGAAGAAGCCAAAATATAATCTAAGTGCAAATTAATGTTCAGTTTAAAGTATTATCAAACATGTGATTCTTGTAACATTAGTGGGCAGTGCTGTAACGGTAAAGGGGGATGAGGGAGAGTCTGAAAGCCACAGCTCCAAGTCTCTACTGAAGGACCTTTTTCTGAGGAATTAGTGTGAAGCAAAAGGAAGGAGGAAGCAGTTTCGGAAAGGGCCAGGGTCAGATGCCACAGACGCACTTTTTTTTCTAGGCCAAAGTCACAATTTGATGGGGAAAAAAATCTTACTTCTCTGAAATTCATTAATGCCAACTTAATAAATCCCAGTATATCTAAATGCATGCCTTCATTATAAGACTGTGATAAACAGAAACATACATTTACCTGTAATCTGAGGCGTTTTATTGATGATCTTCAGAAGAGTGCTCATCAGAATCATTCCTCTGTTGTCCAAAGTCCTTTAGACAGACAATCACAGAAGCATCTTGTATGTGGCCACAGATGGCAGGTTCTCCCACTGTACAAATACAGACAAAGCACATTTTACGTTTTTAACAGAAAGTACACAGTCCAGAATCAAAGTAATATCTCAGGAGCCAAAAGGACAGAAAATGAGAATTCAGAGCTTAGATTAATATGATATTTATTAGCGTCACATAGTCTTCAAAATGTGTTAGGAGTATTGCTATTAAAGACCTCGACATGAGTGTTGGATAGCAGTTTGCAAATGCTTAGCTTTTTTTCCCTGTATTTAAAAGCCTGAATTTGATTTGTCGCCCAGCCATACATAAATATATACTATAACCATTTTTTTTTTAATGGTTAAAGGCCTTCCGTCCTGAGACCATCCTGGGAGGATTTCATCTTGTCCTGTGCATATTTTTTTTCATCCCCTGGACTACAGGACTATGTTAGTCTCAAGCCCTGACGATGACACTTACTAAAAAGAGCAGAAATCTTTGAGTGGGCATACATATACAGAAAATGTAACAACGACATTGTGCAATTCTAATAACATTCGTACAAAGTAAGCCATTCCCTTCAAAAACATATGTATCCCTGCTGGCTCTCAATTATTGTTCGTACAATAAACTTTACACGCTAGCACTACATTTACATTTTGGCATTAGATATACTGCATGTCTCCAAATCTGAATGCTGCATTTATGTAATTGCAAGCATAAAACGCGCTCAACTCACAGATACCCTCTGACTGGGGGCCAATTCCTAGGAAATGTGTGAATGAAAGAAAGGACAGCACTCCTAGTCAGAATAAGCTTTATGTGATGTAATGCCACTATGCACAGAAATGTACGTAGTTAAGTGCATAAAGTTGTGAAAAACATCCGCGGTGACCAGTCTCATTGTCAGTAGGCTAACCTATAGCTAACCTATAGCTTTATAACGCGATGCAAACCGTTCTTAGCTAGCTAGCGTAGTAGCACTGATTTGCAAAACGCCTAAGCATGACTGACGCACTTAATTCAGCATCATGTGTCGCTCTGAATACTTCCAGGTGTCGTGCATTTACCTGTCCATAAGAAACGTTGCCAAGTCTTCATCTCTTCTGCAGTTGGGCTCACGATTCATCTGTTGAATGACTCTCCGATATAAATTCTGAATCTATCATGCAATCGTTTTTCTGCAACTTTAGTAGATGGACTTTGGAACGGTTTACATTTCTTGTAAGAAGTAGCGGGCAGTCGTAGCTTCTGAGCGCGTGCTGGTTGCTGTGAATTATGACGCTGGTTGTTGCGCTCCACGTGTCCAGGGACAGCGCGTGCAAGATGTGTCAATCAACATATTGCTTGCATTTTATTGGTTCAACACAACGGGGAGTGGACTCTTGAGTAGTTGCTCAGATCAGGGAAGGAGGGACTTAACAAAAATATAATAATACTTACTTACTGTATATCACAATGTGAGGCCAGGAGGTTTAATTGGTTTATTGATGGAATGCCCCTTGAGATGTGCCATCTCGTTTTCGAGGGGGTCCATAAACACAAGACACAAATAACAATTAACAAGACACAGTACAAGACAGTTTTGTTCTTTCCCTCTCCTTTCAGATGAGCTTAAAGGATATCTTGGAAGGCAATTCGACAACGTTTTGCCGTCTTCGCATATCTGTTATTGCGGAGACAAGCCGTCCAAAGGTCCTGCTGTGGGATAATGTAACTTTAGGTGCCCGCCCGGACAGAGTAAAGCAGAACAAGGTCATCGCCTTTACAGATGGCGAGATTGTGTCGAGCGCCACACTCTATGAGGCCTTAGGCCACAAATTGATTGCTGGAAATTATTATGCGATTAAAGACTATGGAGTTTGGAACAATAAATTAGAAATTAAAAACAAAACTATTGGATTCAACTCCAAGCCATTCCCTGTCCCGGAAGACCTCATCAAAGCCACACAAACACAATCAGCCACACAAACACAATCAGCCGCACAAACACAATCAGCCGCACAAACACAATCAGCCGCACAAACACAATCAGCCACACAAACACAATCAGCCGCACAAACACAATCAGCCGCACAAACACAATCAGCCGCACAAACACAATCAGCCGCACAAACACAATCAGCCGCACAAACACAATCAGCCGCACAAACACAATCAGCCGCACAAACACAATCAGCCGCACAAACACAATCAGCCGCACAAACACAATCAGCCGCACAAACACAATCAGCCGCACAAACAAAATCAGCCGCACAAACACAATCAGCCACACAAACACAATCAGCCGCACAAACACAATCAGCCGCACAAAGGCACACACAAACACAATCAGCCACACAAACACAATCAGCCACACAAACACAATCAGCCGCACAAACACAATCAGCCGCACAAACACAATCAGCCGCACAAACACAATCAGCCGCACAAAGCCACACACAAACACAATCAGCCGCACAAACACAATCAGCCGCACAAACACAATCAGCCACACAAACACAATCAGCCACACAAACACAATCAGCCACACAAACACAATCAGCCACACAAACACACTCAGCCACAAAAAAAACACAATCAGCCACACAAACACAATCAGCCACACAAACACAATCAGCCACACAAACACAATCAGCCACACAAACACAATCAGCCACACAAACACAATCAGCCGCACAAACACAATCAGTCGCACAAACACAATCAGCCGCACAAACACAATCAGCCGCACAAACACAATCAGCCGCACAAACACAATCAGCCGCACAAACACAATCAGCCGCACAAACACAATCAGCCGCACAAAGCCACACACGGAAGACATACAGCCACATACAGTTGTGCCAATAAGTTTACACACCCTGGTGAATTTTTTATTTGTTTATGTTATTAAAGAATAATGGAGGGAAAGAGTCCTTCATCAGCCACAGTATTAGCCAACAGTCCTTTTGGTATTTCATTTTGTTATGATGATTTGTAATGAGTGCACATTTTTTTCACAATAAATGGCTTCACAACATTGATCATAAGTGAAAAAATTTGGTTTGTGGTTTTCATTCATATTCTTTGAGAAATTGCCAAAAAAAATCAATAAAAATCCACCAGGGTGTGTAAACTTATTGGCACAACTGTATATATTGTTCTAATGTATGGCCCCCTCCTCCCCGCAGATGTTCCCATTGAAGTGGGAAGGCAAGACGGGTGCTCCTCTGCGGGATGTCCTTTTAGACCATGTCAGTATTTTTCTTTTTTGTGTACCTTTTACTTCAATTTGAGTATAAGTGTTTACTTTGTATTTTTTTCTTTTCTTTTACAGGGAGGGACACCACTCCAAGTGACACTTTGGAGGGAGGCCACCCTTTTGGAGCTCGCAGAGGGAAAGCATGTGGTCCTTCACCACCTTAAAGGCCACATGTTTGGGAGCATGTTCAAATTAAACAGCACAACCCTCACCACAATCAGTGTAGGTTTTTCTTCTCCTTCAGTGTCATTGTTTTTGTGTGTAATTACAGCTGTTAAACCCATGTGGTAAAACTTTAGAATATGGCGTGCTGTATGAAAAAGTATATTTATTTTGGTAATTCAACCTAAAATGTAACTAATATATGATATAGACTCATTACATGCAAAGTGACACAAGTCAAGCCTTTATTTGTTATCATTTGGATGATGCTTACAGTCCATTTTTAAAATATTGTAATTTTATGAGATGTTTAATTTGGGGTTAACAAGCTGAGCCATAATAGTCAACATTATAACAAATAAAGGCTATACATATATATATATATATATATATATATATATATATATATATATATATACATATATAATATACATTATATATATATTGATGAGGTGCTCCTACTGTATAATGTTTAGTAATTATTGTAATTATAGTGCCTAATCAATTGTATTTTATATTAATATACAATGTCCCACTGCAGCAGTAAACTGTAGACTTTTACAATAGTAAATATCCAGCCTTTAAATCTAATTGTATGAATATATGATTTAAGCTTCAAGTTATTTAATTTTTAATGTTCTTTGTCCTTCATTTATCCAGCATAAAAACTCAATGAGATTAAAAATCTCTTTTTCAAGATTGTCCTTGCCAAGATTTAAGTGTCTATGACTAACGCAGTGCTGTGTGAAACAGGCCTATGGGCTGATGCATGCAGAGGCCAAAGTGTCCCACACCGGACACATTTTGATTTATTTTAACTTGTTGTGCACCAGCTGACACCCACACCACTGATGTCACTTTGTGTGACATGGCACAGAAAGTGTTATGTTTTTCCTGTTTTGTTTTTCACGAGGATTGTTATTAATTTATTTATGTTATTAACATTCAGACAGGCATTTGACACCTAACCCTGCCACCTGTCTTCTCTTAGTCTGTGTTGTTTTGATTTTTATTCTCTGTAAAGCACCTTGTGCACCTTTTGGATGTTGTTAAGGCGCTATATAAATGAATATTGACATTCAAAAAACACTAAGAATCCCCTACATCATGGACTCTCCAACCACAGCCATTTCCTCCACAACTCCACCTGTTTACCAGCTCCACCTGTTTACCATCTCCACCTGTTTACCATCTCCACCTGTTTACCAGCTCCACCTGTTTACCAGCTCCACCTGTTTACCAACTCCACCTGTTTACAAGCTCCACCTGTTTACAAGCTCCACCTGTTTACCAGCTCCACCTGTTTACAAGCTCCACCTGTTTACCAGCTCCACCTGTTTACCATCTCCACCTGTTTACCAGCTCCACCTGTTTACCAGCTCCACCTGTTTACCAGCTCCACCTGCTCCACAGCGCCATCTACACCATCTCCAGATACTGCTACCTAACCTGATGCTGACCATCAACAACTTCACAGAGAGCATGAGAAGGTAGATTTGTAATGACAGTGACTATGTATGTATGAAATAGCTAATATTGTATCTTTCCTGTAGGTAGCTGCTTGGTTTGCTTGTATGACTGAAAGGGGAAACCAGAGGATGAACCCTGGACTGTTCCAGATGCTGTACGTGCTCCATCCTTCCACCTGGTCCACCTGCTCCAATGCTTCACCTGCTGAAGAAGCTAGTTCTGCTCCGCCACTGGTAAAGGCAATACTGCTATCACACGTGATGCTATCCACAGAGAGCAAGGTAGCTTGACTGATTTATTTTCTCAATGATGTTGTTGTCTTGATATATTTGACCTGTTCTCTTTCTGCTGGTAGCTCTTTGTTAGCTTGCTTTACTGAAAGAGGAAACACATGTGAACCCTGGGAATGAGTCGCTGTGTGGAAGTGAATGCTGTCTCGAGTGTCTACAACGGCCCTAAACAGCTGTTCATGATCATTATAACAGCAGGAAAAGGTAGATCAACATTAACATTAGTTATCATTTCTCTGAAGTCACTAAATACATTCATATATTTGTTTAGAAGAAGTTCATATGTGCTGCACCATGAAGCTGAGCACAGATGATCAGATTGACAGCAGTGATTAAGGTAAACAGCTTTATTTCATAATCATTATATTTATTTCTTTTCTATGCTACATGTGAGGCTTTGATAGAGCCAATGCAAATGTACATTCTTTTACAGAGTCACTGCATCAGCAGAAACTCCAGGAAGATTGTTTTCAGCTCAGAAGGCTTGCTGTCTCCCAAACCAACCAGAGACCAGAGTCGATCAGCTCCTCTATGGCCCGGAGCCGGCCCAGTCGCAGTAACTTTGTCTTAAAGCTGCATTTCTGTGAGCAAGAGGTGGATTCTGGAGCCGTCCCATGAACACCGTGAACATGTGGTTATGCCACGCAGGTGAAACCGGGCCTTGAAATACTGGAACCAAGGTTTGTGAAACTGCTGTCAGAAGTCTGTGAGTCGACAGTAGCCACGAAAACGGCCACCGAGGTTACAACAAGGTTAACTTTACTGACATTTCACACTGTGATGTCATCAATGTGCAGAACCATAAAGAGGACACTTAAAGTTTAATGGCCTCCACTTCACAGTCACAACAGGACTTTAACAGCACAAGATATCGAAACTACTTATTTTACCAAGTGGAAAGTTCACCTTTGCAATAAGGGCGTACATTTGTGTGTGAGACAAATATGAAGTGCCATCAAATTCTTTTTCTTTATTCATTGACATTTCATTTTAAATAGCTACATTAAAGTTACAAAAACGTCGAAGTGAAAATGCACTCGGTTAAGGCGGGGTTCAGAGGTCAACTAGATCTCTATTCTTTTTTTTTAGTTTAGTTTTTATTTGGGCAATTTTTTACTTTCCAGGTTGTCAGACAAAGGGAAACACGACAATGCCCAAAAAGGAGCAGGCCGAAGCAAACAATGCTTATTTATGCCTACCCCATTCAACATATTTACACATTTTACAATTGCTGTTTATTTACATTCCGGTAATTGGTTATCGCCATCTGATACTGCCCCATCATCATCACACCATCATTGTCGTACTTATATATACCCGTACATGGACGTGCATATATAAACATGTCGTTTTCTTCTTGTGTGTCTTTAGTCTTTTGTAATTGTTGAGTACATTTTAATGTGTCCTGATCTATGCGTTAAAAAGAGGCAAGGTTTGGTAAGCTGTTGCCAGAGGGGGGCGCCCCACGAGCTCCAGCCGACCTCCTGCTCAACCTATTCTTCACTTTGGGTGTCCTGATCTGTGCTTTAAAAGAGCAAGAGCATTTTGGCGACCTGGTACCAGCGTGGGGGTCCCACTCGAGCACCGGTTACCTCTCGCTCGCCCTAGTATTGTGTTGTATGTATTTAATAATATATTTATTTGAGTAGGAGTGTGGAAGGTCACATGGAAAAGCAGATAAGCGGCGATAACAACTTCAGCAGTGACACATCTCATTCTCATTGTATTCTTGAACAAGTAGGTTTTTGTACATACATTTGAAGTGCTTAATAGTTGCACATTCTTTTAGCTTTTCATCCAGTTTATTCCATCATTTTACACCACAGACTGTTATACACATACTTGTTGACTCTACTTTTGGGTATTTAAATTTACATTTCCCTCTTAGATAATATGCACCATCTCTATCTTTAAACCTTATTTGAACATTTTCTGGGAGCACTTTTTGTTTTGCTTTAAAAATGACTTGTGCCGTCCTAAATTTAACTCAATCCTCAAGTTTCAAAGTTTGGCTTTTGTGAAATAGAGGATTTGTGTGCTCTCTATAACCAACCTTGTGAACTATTCTTAGTGCCTTTTTGTGTAGGATGAATAAAGGTAGTAAAGTACTCTTCTACGTGTTTCCCCAAATCTCACAACAGTAAGTAAGGTATGGAAGGATCAGTGTATTATATAGGGTATACAGTAGGGCTGAACGATTTTGAGAAATAATCTAATTGCGATTTTTTTTCTTCAATATTGCGATTGCGATTAAATATGCGATTATTGTTGCAAGGTCCTCTTCTCATGTATTTTTCACCTAACACAAGCAATACATCAGCCTGTTTCATAATAAACAATATTTGAAGTGAAAATTGCAACAAAATTGTTGCTTGACCTATTCAAAATGTGTGTGGACTGCACTTCTTAAACTGTCTGAACTTAACAGTACAGTCTATAAATAAATGCTAAATTATATAGATATTAAAAAAAAAATAACTCACTGATCCAGTCAGTAACATCACCCAGACTAAAGTGCAGGAAAGTAAGAACACACGTCTGCTTTAACTAGTTGGAAAAGTTTTAGGAAATCAAACTCCCAATTAATACAAAATAAGCTATTTAATTTATTAAATAGTACTTTATTATTTCGGCCAATCAAATCCCTCTCTGAGTTGCTTCAGATGCGCGTTATTGATGGACACGGAGAGGCCAGATGGAGCACACGCCAAATCACAGTGGAATTAAGAGCAGCATTTTGGTTTTGGGATGTAACTTTGGACAATATGAAGAAAGAAAAGAACACTGACACAAGGAGACGGGACATGAGGTGACAAACACAGACACGTAATCTTTGACTCGCAGCCATTTAGTGACATCTCAGCTTAAACAGCACATTTCCTCAGCAAAATAAGACATGACACGGACTCCTGCCTCGGATCCTAGTTACCAACCCTTTTCATACTGCAGTTTAGTGTTTATATGTAGCGTCTGTACGACCTACGGAGCGGATATGCGGTAGACGCAAAGGTAAATAAAGGCAAATGGCACATCGCCTCCGCGGATACTTAATGGTCATGAAACGTCATTATGCTTTTGAGATAAGTTCTTTATCCACAACATTCCCAAACATAAGCCTCCTAAACTGAGCCACAAACGACTCTTTACTTTTTACAATCAGCACAGACTCACCTATATATGTCTGTGGAGGCAGAGGCGTAGAATCCGGAGGTGAGGGAGTTTCTGTGATCACCAGAGCGTGTAGTAGCGGCGACGGAATGGCGTGATTAGCGCTGCGGCTAACGCAATGCTAACGGAGAAAAGCAATAATTCGCGGTGGCTGCATGATAAACGCTGATATTTTCACTGTACATCCACAATCTACCGCGCACCTTAACTAGACTGAGACGTAAACAAAAGCATGCGACGGAGCGGACTTTGCTGCCATATCTCGTTGCTCTATTTACTTCCCAAATCGCGTGCCCTGCGATTACGAAATCGCGTTGTGTAATATCGCGATAAAATTGCAAATGCAATTAATCGTTCAGCCCTAGTATACAGAGTTCTTTGATCCAGTATACGTGTTGTTTTACTTAAAATTCCAATGCTTTTAGCAATTTTTGTTTTAATATAGTTGATGTGCGGCTTCCAGCAGATTCTGCTGTCAACAATCACACCCAGAAATGTATTCAAGCATACTTGCTCGATTATTATATTATTGATTTTTACATTTACTTTGGGTATTTCTTTACAGTTTCCAAAGATCATTAGTTTTGTTTTGCTTATGTTTAAGGACAGCTTGTTCAGCTCAAACCATTGTTTCAATTTATTCATTTCTGATGTGATTAGACTTTGGAGCTGCGGGACATTTTCACTAGAACATATTATATTGGTGTCATCTGCAAAAAGGATACACTTGAAAATTTTTGAAACTTTAACAATATCATTAATATACAATAGGAATAAATAAGGCGCTATTACTGAACCTTGCAGTAGTCCACAGCTTAATTCCAGATAAGAGGATTTATAATGGCCAATTGCGGCCTATTCCTTAAGTAACTCTTAACCCAATCTAAACTAATTCCCCTGATACCATATCTTTCGAGTTTGCTGTATAGAATATTATGATCGATGGTATCGAATGCCTTTTTGAGGTCAATAAATATACCAGCTGCGATCTGTTTATTGTCAATGCAATCTGTTATTTCTTCTATTAATTCCATAAGTGCCGTTGCCGTTGATCTATGTGTTCTAAAACCATACTGACTGTTGGTGAGAATATGGTGACTTTCTATAAAATTGTTGAGTCTTTTAGAAAACAGTTTTTCTAATATTTTAGAGAACTGGGATAGTATAGAAATTGGTCTGTAATTGGTGTAACTGTGATTATTCCCGTTTTTAAATAGCGGTATGACCTTGGCAACCTTCATTTTGCTGGGAAATTGTCCTGAGCAAAGAGACAGGTTAAAGATGTGAGTCAATGGTTTAACAATTTCCTTCATGACCTTCTTGACCGTTATCATGTCCAAGTCATTCCAGTCTACTGATGTTTTATTTTTACAATCATGCACTATTTCTAAAACTTCTTCTTCAACTACAGGGCTTAAAAACATTGAAGATTTGATGGTTTCCTCAGATTTGAAGATCGTGGTTTCTTTGGGTGACACTATTTTACTGGCGAGATTTGGTCCAACATTTATAAAGAATTTGTTGAAACCATTGACCACTTCATCCATGTCGATAATGCTCTTGTCCTCGTCAATGAAGTAATTAGGATAGACATTGGCCCTTGATTTATTTCCAATAATATTGTTCAAAATTTTCCAAATACCTCTTGTATTGTTCCTGCAAGTTACTAATCGTTCATTATAGTAGTCCTTTTTACACTTACGCACAATTTTGGTTAGTTTATTATTATAAGTTTTATATTTATACTCAGGAGATCTGCATTTTATATATTGTCTGTACAACACATGTTTCCTTTTACATGACTTGATGAGCCCCTTTGTCATCCATGGGCTTTGTATATTTTTCTTATGAAACGTGTTTAGTCACGGGGCAGTTTTTATCAAATAAATGAGTAAATACTCTGAGGAATTGGTCATATGCTGAGTCAAGGTCATTTGCTTCTAAGACTTCTTCCCACTCTTGGTTCCGTAAATCCATCTTTAATTGATCAATAGCTTCCTCTGATTTTATGCGTACATTTTTAAAATAATTAGTTTCACTCTGTTTCTTATATCCACACTGATAAACGGTGAACACGGGCAGATGATCGCTAATATCGGCATAAAGCAGTCCACTCACAGTACAACTTTCTGTGACATTAGTAAAGATATTATCAATTAGCGTTGCACTACTTGTAGTAATTCTACTCGGTTTTGTGATTTTGGGTAATAAACCCATGTTCTCAATCTGTACAGAACTATTAATTATGAACTTTTAGAGAAATGTGCATGTTATTTCTGTTGCTGCTTATAGGAGTATATTGTATACTGTATATACTATATATATCTGTTTATGACACATGGAGTTCCATGGAGGAATGAGGAAATTAAACAACTCAAAAGACAATGCAGGGTGGCAGAGAGAAAATGGAGGAAAAACAAAATTACCATAAACTACCAAATCTTCCGTGAACAACAAACAACTTACAATAACGCAGTAAGAAACACAAGAAACAACTACTTCTCAAAAATGATCAACAATAATAAAAACAACCCCAAGGTACTCTTCTCTACAATAGAACATCTAATCAATCCTGATTTTAACAAGACCAATTTTACTCCAAGTGACTCCCTTTGCGAGGCGTTTGCAGACCATGGGAAAAATAGACACGATCAGATGTAATATTTTATCTACTCAAAATAACACGGTTTTAATTGCATCTGGTTGTCTACTTGTTCCAGAGGAAACACTGCACAGTTTTGTCCAGGTTAATGCTGAGATGCTTGATAAAGTTTTCTCCTCAGTGAGGCCCACCACATGTCCTTTAGACCCGGTCCACCACATGTCCTTTAGACCCGGCCCACCACATGTCCTTTAGACCCGGCCCACCACATGTCCTTTAGACCCGGCCCACCACATGTCCTTTAGACCCGGTCCACCACATGTCCTTTAGACCCGGCCCACCACATGTCCTTTAGACCCGGTCCTAACCCCGTTTTTTAAAACTTTCTATGGATCTCTTAGAGACGAGCTTTTACACATGATGAATTGCTCTCTTCAGACGGGGGTCTTCCTGCTGCCTTTAGGGGGCGGTGGTGAGGCCTCTGCTGAAGAAGAGCAATTTGGACCGTAATGATTTTAACAACTTTAGACCGGTATCCAACTTACCATTTTTAAGTAAAATCTTAGAAAAACTTGTTTTTACCCAACTTAGCGACTTTATAAATGCACATGACGTCCTTGAGAAATTTCAGTCTGGCTTTAGGGTAAACCACAGCACCGAGACAGCCCTTTTAAAGATATTAAACGATTTTAGATTAAATTATGATTCCAAAAGGCTGACAGTGTTGGTTCTACTGGATCTGAGCGCTGCCTTTGATACAGTCGACCAGACTATTCTTTTAACTCGTTTAAAACACATCGGCCTCTCTGGTGCTGTCCACAAATGGTTTACATCCTACCTCACAGACAGGACATTCATGGTAAGTGTGGAGACCTGCTCCTCTAAGGTCCATAGAATTACATGTGGTGTGCCCCAGGGTTCGATCTTAGGCCCAGTGCTTTTTAACCTGTATATGCTCCCTCTTGGTGATGTCATCAGGAGACATGGAGTCAACTTTCATAGTTACGCTGATGATACACAGTTGTACATCTCCATGTCTCCTGAGGACACCAGGCCAATGGATGCACTTTTTAACTGCATTTTAGATCAAATCCTGGATGGCAGAAAACTTTCTCCAGCTTAACCAGGACAAAACTGAAGTTTTAGTCATCGGTCCTCAGGCCCAGAGAGAGAAACTTTTACCCAAACTACAGTCATTGTCGTTAATCCTCCCTCACAGGTGAAGAACCTGGTGTGATGTTTGACTCTGAGCTGACTTTAATTCCACACATTAAGAATATCACAAAGAGGTTTTTACATCTCAAGAACATAGCCCCGCCCCATTCTCTCTCGGGCCAACACGGAGACGCTCATGCATGCTTTTATCACCAGTCGTATCGACTACTGTAATGCCCTGCTTTCTGGTCTTCACACAAAGAGGATCTCAGGTTTACAACTTTTACAAAATTCAGCAGCTCGTGTCCTGACGAAGACCAGGAGGCAGGACCACATTACAGGAGGCGGGACCACATTACAGGAGGCGGGACCACATTACTGGAGGGGGGACCACATTACAGGAGGCAGGACCACATTACAGGAGGCGGGACCACATTACAGGAGGCGGGACCACATTACAGGAGGCAGGACCACATTACAGGAGGCGGGACCACATTACAGGAGGCGGGACCACATTACAGGAGGCGGGACCACATTACAGGAGGCAGGACCACATTACAGGAGGCGGGACCACATTACACCGGTTTTAGAGTCGCTGCATTGGCTCCCCGTGTGTTTCAGGATCCATTTTAAAGTTCTTTTAATGGTTTTTAAATGTCTTAATGGTCTTGGTCCTTCTTATCTTTCAGAATTGATTTTACCATATGAGCCTTCGCGGTCCCTTCGCTCCTCTGGCAGGGGTCTCCTAGTTATTCCTAAAGTCAACAGAAAGACTCACGGCGAGGCGTCTTTCCAATACTATGGCCCTCGCCTCTGGAACGACCTGAGGAGGAGCTCAGGACCGCAGAGAACGTTCATGTTTTTAAGAGCAGGCTCAAGACCCACCTTTTTAGTTTAGCTTTTAACTAATATTTACTTATATTAACCTTATTTACCGGTTTTAGTTCTATTATTTCTTTAGTTTCCCTCTTTTTATCCTGTGCTATTTCACGCACAGTTTTAGCTGTTTTTAATGTATCTCTTAAATATTTATTCATTTATTTTTTATTTATCTTATTCATTTATTTTTTATGTTCTCCTAGTGGTTCCTCTGAGGGAGCCCTCTGCCCCGGGAGTGCTGGTTGGCTGTGGCCGTGCGGGCGCTCTCCTGGGGGTGCCTGGATGGAGGTAGGACGTCTCTCCTGCACCTCCTCTGGGCCCCCTGAGGTGGCGCTCTGTGGCCGATGGGCTGCTCCTGGTGCAGACGCTCCTTGGATGATGTTTCCTCTTTCGGTCCATCTGTACCCAGCCTTACGTACTCAACTCTATGTCCATTTTTATTTAAGACTTTTAACTGCTGGCTGTCTGTACGTACATGTGTCTGTGTGTCTGTGTGTGCGGGTGGTGGGTGGGGGGGTTGTAGTTATTTATGTATATTTACTGGTGGGGACGATTTTTATTATTTTTAATGATTTTTAAGCACTGTAAAGCACTTTGTGTTACATCTTGTATGAAAAGCGCTCTATAAATAAAGTTTTGATTGATTGATTTGATTGATTGATGTTGTTGTTTGTTACTTTTTAGAATGTGGGTGTCAGCTGGTGCCAACTTCTCTCCCCAAAATATTTTATACCTATTTCTTTTAATAACATACAGCGGTTTCATGTTTTATAGTGACACAATTATACAAATATAATGTCACTGTCACTAATAGTTTTTTTTACATCCATCCATTTTCTTCCGCGGCCGGGTCGTCCCTTTGCCTCCTTGTGCATTTGAATGGGATATTAGTCCTGCCTCATCCAGCTGCAGTATGACAGTATACTGATATGTATTTACAAATTAAAATTCAACAGAATATTTTTATGAATATTGTCATTTGAAATTACATTTCTAGCATTTAATAACTAATTAAAGTCCATAATCAGTGTATTTCATATTTCTTTGCAGACAGTGTTCCACTGCAGTAGCTGACTCTGGATTGGTTCCGTTAATCGCTACTGTTAAAGGCCCTATTCTTAATTTGTACCGTTTTTAGTCAAAATGTGACAAAATGTGTATTTTTACCATCACGGCTGTCTTTCAGAGTCAATATGGTAAAAGTACTCCTTTGTGTCACACACTGACTCTTTGGGTTGACTTTACAGAACATTAACTATTTTTGTCACAAATTACTACTTTTACATCATACTGTTAACGGGCAAAAAGAACCTGTAGAAACTAAAACAAGACGAGAGGATAAAAAGAGCCAGGTATCGGGCCTTTAATATTGTCGTGGACAGTTGGTACAAAGTCCCTCCCCCAGGGGATTTTGTACCAACTTTATTTCACACTGTCTGAACAGAAAAAGGTGAAACAGTAACATTTGGTTGAACTCATTTATAGCTCCATTCTTTGTGGCATTGTTTGATCAGCTTCTTAAGTGTTAAATGATCCAGTGCTGCATTCATTTTTCACAAAGATCTTGTATTTGAGGATGGGAGAGTGTGACCATTGAGCTTCTCCAGAACATCCCAAAAATTCTGTTGGATAAATATTGATTATTCTCTATATTTTGCTTTATCTTACACTTCATGATCTGTTGACTGAAAAGATGTTATTGATGTTTTGCTTTGAGTTCCAGAGTTTGAGCATAAAACTGAAAGACCTATGCTGTGTCTGGTAGATGACCCCTGCCCTTTGACAGGGGAGAGCTGTGTGTGACCGTAACTGGGACTGTGTCAAGGATAATGGATAATTAAAAGTAAACACTGTGAAGTTGTAAATGCCATTTGCTGCTTTGGGTAATGTCCCCCCTCCCTGAGGCCAAAGCAGTGATCTGTGTTAGGGGCGTGAACAAGTGAATACAAGCCCATGTGGGGGCAACCAGAAAGCCAGAGCGAGCAGGACGATGGCCCAGCTCCGTTGGAGCTGGACCCTCATCTCTGTCTGTCTCTCCTGGTCAGAAAAACACTTTCATGAAATTCGTATTTGTGCAAATGCATATGGGTCTGTTATATTATATTAGTACACATGTAGTGTTTTGTTTACATTTTAACACGTCAACTGTTAATTATTACTTTTATTACTTTCCACAATGTGACTATCATCTGATACAGTTTCTCTGTTTTTTGTGTGTTTTTTTTTTCTTTTTTGTTAGGGTCTACCCTCAAACACTAGTGTTTTGTTATGAATGGAAAAATACTACTAGATACAAACATGTATACATGTACTGATATGCCTTTTTGGTTTCATTGCTTGTCTTAAATACAAATACATGATTCTTCCACATTTACTTCTTAGTAAAGTTTCACAGTTTCTGCGATTTCCGCAAGTTATACTGTAAAACATTCCACATGTTTGGAAGATTCTTTCTATTACTTTTGGGAATTCTTCAATTTATGGATTTTCCACAATTGGCTGGAATTCTTACAATGGGGCTTCTGCAATCTCATGGTTTAGTAAAGTTATACTTTTTCTACATTTTCTGCAGTTTGTGCATGTTCAGTTTCTGCAACTTGTCTGTCTACAGTTTTTTTCTATGCTATTGATACACATTCATTTGTATGGGGAAGCTTCCATATTCATTTTAAAAGGACTTTTGGTATAGTTAAGTCTGTCAGCGATTTATGCAAAGTAAAGAGTTTATGCAATTTCAACAGTTTCAAGGATTTCAAGGATTTTTCAGCTAAATTCCACATTAGATCTGTTCCGCAGACAATCACAATGGCTTCAGCCATTGCAAGTTTCTAGTTTTTTATGTAATGTGATCTACCAATACTCCCTTTGCGATGGACGTATTGAGCACCCTGCTTCAGGGTGAAGACCGTGCAATAACAACATTTGTCGCACCCTTTGTCCGTGGAAAAAAGAGGAACCAAAACTGACGAGTCAAGATTTTGTTTCTTAAAAAAGGATCTGAAAGTCCAACTCAAGCAAAAACCAGATGAGTCAGTAACACATGACACGCTCCAGGAGCGGCGTCGAGGACCTTCACTCACTGAGAACATGTTCTACTCCACTGGTATATTTATTATTTTATTTTATTTTTGGCGGCACGGTGGCACAGCGGTTAGCGCTCGTGCTTCACAGCTAGAAGGTCCCGGGTTCGATTCCCACCTGGACGGGGCCTTTCTGTGGAGTTTGCATGTTCACCCCGTGTCTGCGTAGGTTTCCTCCGGGTACTCCGGTTTCCCCTACCACTAAAAACATGTACAATAGGCCGGGATGAATGATGTGAGTCAGTGGTTGGTGGTGGTCGGAGGGGCCGATGGGGCAGATTGGCTGCCTCGCTTCCGTCAGTCTACCCCAGGGCAGCTGTGGCTACAATAGTAGCTTACCACCACCGAGTATGGAATGAATGAATAGTGCTTAATGTAAAGCGTCTTTGAGTGTCCAGAAAAGCGCTTTATAAAAGAAGAGAACACATGACACCTGTGCTAAAGTCTCTCCATTGGCTCCTGTTCAAATTAGAATCAAATAAAAAAATCCTGCTCCTCACATTTAAAGCCATAAAGGGTTTGGCCTCACTTTATCTCCAAGACGTTATCGTTCCATATCGGCCAACCAGAGCTCTCAAAACTCAGGGCTACTAGTGATTCCTCAGGTCTCCAACGTCACTGTAGGAGGAAGAGCCTTCAGCTCCAACATCACTGTAGGAGGAAGAGCCTTCAGCTCCAACGTCACTGTAGGAGGAAGAGCCTTTAGCTCCAACATCACTGTAGGAGGAAGAGCCTTTAGCTCCAACATCACTGTAGGAGGAAGAGCCTTTAGCTCCAACGTCACTGTAGGAGGAAGAGCCTTCAGCTCCAACATCACTGTAGGAGGAAGAGCCTTCAGCTCCAACATCACTGTAGGAGGAAGAGCCTTTAGCTCCAACATCACTGTAGGAGGAAGAGCCTTTAGCTCCAACGTCACTGTAGGAGGAAGAGCCTTCAGCTCCAACATCACTGTAGGAGGAAGAGCCTTTAGCTCCAACATCACTGTAGGAGGAAGAGCCTTTAGCTCCAACATCACTGTAGGAGGAAGAGCCTTCAGCTCCAACGTCACTGTAGGAGGAAGAGCCTTCAGCTCCAACGTCACTGTAGGAGGAAGAGCCTTTAGCTCCAACGTCACTGTAGGAGGAAGAGCCTTCAGCTCCAACGTCACTGTAGGAGGAAGAGCCTTCAGCTCCAACATCACTGTAGGAGGAAGAGCCTTCAGCTCCAACGTCACTGTAGGAGGAAGAGCCTTTAGCTCCAACATCACTGTAGGAGGAAGAGCCTTCAGCTCCAACGTCACTGTAGGAGGAAGAGCCTTTAGCTCCAACATCACTGTAGGAGGAAGAGCCTTCAGCTCCAACATCACTGTAGGAGGAAGAGCCTTCAGCTCCAACATCACTGTAGGAGGAAGAGCCTTTAGCTCCAACATCACTGTAGGAGGAAGAGCCTTTAGCTCCAACATCACTGTAGGAGGAAGAGCCTTTAGCTCCAACATCACTGTAGGAGGAAGAGCCTTTAGCTCCAACATCACTGTAGGAGGAAGAGCCTTTAGCTCCAACATCACTGTAGGAGGAAGAGCCTTTAGCTCCAACATCACTGTAGGAGGAAGAGCCTTTAGCTCCAACATCACTGTAGGAGGAAGAGCCTTCAGCTCCAACGTCACTGTAGGAGGAAGAGCCTTCAGCTCCAACATCACTGTAGGAGGAAGAGCCTTCAGCTCCAACATCACTGTAGGAGGAAGAGCCTTTAGGTCCAACATCACTGTAGGAGGAAGAGCCTTCAGCTCCAACATCACTGTAGGAGGAAGAGCCTTTAGCTCCAACATCACTGTAGGAGGAAGAGCCTTTAGCTCCAACATCACTGTAGGAGGAAGAGCCTTCAGCTCCAACATCACTGTAGGAGGGAGAGCCTTCAGCTCCAACATCACTGTAGGAGGAAGAGCCTTTAGCTCCAACATCACTGTAGGAGGAAGAGCCTTTAGCTCCAACATCACTGTAGGAGGAAGAGCCTTTAGCTCCAACATCACTGTAGGAGGAAGAGCCTTTAGCTCCAACATCACTGTAGGAGGAAGAGCCTTCAGCTCCAACATCACTGTAGGAGGAAGAGCCTTCAGCTCCAACATCACTGTAGGAGTTTAGTTTAGTTTATTTGTTTATTTGAGCAGTACACATAGTGCTCAAAAGGAGTGGGCTGAAGCAAAAGCTTATGAGTGCCCACCCCCAAGTGCAATAAAATAAATAAAAAAAGAACATTACAAAACATTTCAAGCAGCTACATTCGTACAGACCAACTTACAAACTTACAAAAAAATATATGAACTGTTTATACAATTAATTGAAACAACGCACAACTACAACAACGATCTTTTTTCATGTACGATGTCTAGAACAAAGCAGTCAAAATAAAATAAAAATGTGATCCTTCATATATTTCTTTCAGATTTTTACCCTTGATAACCGAGAGTTACTTTTATGTTATGAAGGTACATTAATAGGTATTAAACTCCGAGATCTTGATACTTCCCAGTTGTCATTACCATTCTCAGTATAATTTTAATTTGGGTGTAATTTTCATAATCATTATTATTATATATTTATTTAATTGAGTTATATGTGAAGTATGCTGTAGCCCTGCATAGTGTGGTGCATTAAAAAGCCAGAGTGTAGAGCGGGCCATTTGAAGAGAGCAGTAACTCCCAATCAACAAACCCCCACACGGCTGCCCTAACAGCTGATTTTGTAGAATATGTTCCTATGCTGAGTGGTGCATCAAAAGACAAGGTCCAGAGCCCGCCGGGAGGGTCCCTCCCAACAGATCCATAACCCGCTAACCCCAATTCTCCATCCGTGAATCCGAGCAACAGAATGACAACCGTTCCAAGCAGCAACACTCTTCCAGATTATAGAGGAAACAATACACATAATCCATCCTACTGCTCCCCCTAGTGGCCACACATTTCCTCTTGTCTGTATATTTCAAAAGTCTTTTGTTTGTATTTATATTTAAACAGGTTGATGTTTGGACATCGTTTCAAATCCATCTCCAGTTTATTCCACAATTGTACACCATTAACTGTTGGACTAAAACTTTTCAAAGTTGTGCTATGTTTCTGAATCCTAAAGTTAAATTTATCACGTAATTCATAACAACCAGTACGTTCTTGGAACCTTCTTTGTATTTGGTTTGGTAACAATTTGTATCTTGCTCTGAATAACATTTGAACAGTTTGGAACTCAACAATGTCACAAAACTTCATGATCTTTGATTTTAAAAATAATGAGTTTGTGTGATCCAAAAACCCAACTTTATGAATTACTCGGAGAGCTCTTTTTTGCAACAATATTATTGGTTTAACTGTGTTTTTATAAGTACTACCCCAAACCACAGTACAATAATATAAGTAGGGCAAAATCAGAGAACAGTATAAGGTATGTAGAGCTTTGATGTTTAAAATGTGCTTTGCTTTTGCAATTACTGAAATGCTTCTAGAAATGTTCGTAGATATATATTTAATATGAGATTTCCAAGTAATTCTGTCATCAATAATCACACCAAGGAATTTGATTTCATGCCTTGTCCAGTTTGTAACGATAAGTTACAAATGTAAGTTAACGGCTTAGAGATACTTTCAATAACAGTTTTTAAAGTTTTCATGTCCATGTCATGGTAATCGGTCGAAGTTTTATTTTTACACCCTTTAACAATGTCCAGTATCTCCTTTTCCTCCACAGGTTTGAGGAACAGGGACATAGGATTTGCTTCTATCAGATCACAATTATAGTTCTCAACGTTTGCAATTTTTGCAGCAAGGTTCGGTCCAACATCTACAAAGAATTTATTAAATGTTTCGACGACTTCATTCATATTATTTAACGTGTTATCCTCATCTTTGAAATATTTTGGATAATTAATCGTTCTTGGTTTATTTCTAGTTACACTATTTAAGATGTTCCATAAACCTTTAATATTATTCTTATTAGTATCCAACAACTTATTATAATAATCCTGTTTACATTTTCTCATGATACCTGTCCTGACCTACCTGTACCAGTTTATTTTTATATTTCTTATATTTATCCTCAGCTTCTTTTGTTCGGTTATTTATAAAGTTTTTGTAAAGATTTTTTTTTTTCTTGCAAGCATTTAGTAAACCTTTAGACATCCATGGTGTTTCTTTACACTTTCTGTTTTTACTGTATTTCTTCATTGGGCAGTTTTTGTCGTATACCTTTTGAAATACTCGCGTAAACTCATCATATGCCATATTCGTGTCATTCTCTCTGTACACAATACTCCAGTCTTGAGCTAAAAGCTCCTTTTTAAATGCATCAATAGTTTTCTCTGTTTTTACCCTTCTAAACCCATACTTGTTTTCCTCTTCATCTTTTACATATCCATTTTTATACATAACGAAAACTGGAAGGTGATCACTAGAGGAGGAAGACCCTTTAGCTCCAACATCACTGTAGGAGGAAGACCCTTTAGCTCCAACATCACTGTAGGAGGAAGAGCCTTTAGCTCCAACATCACTGTAGGAGGAAGAGCCTTTAGCTCCAACATCACTGTAGGAGGAAGAGCCTTTAGCTCCAACATCACTGTAGGAGGAAGACCCTTTAGCTCCAACATCACTGTAGGAGGAAGACCCTTTAGCTCCAACATCACTGTAGGAGGAAGACCCTTTAGCTCCAACATCACTGTAGGAGGAAGAGCCTTTAGCTCCAACATCACTGTAGGAGGAAGAGCCTTTAGCTCCAACATCACTGTAGGAGGAAGAGCCTTTAGCTCCAACGTCACTGTAGGAGGAAGAGCCTTTAGCTCCAACATCACTGTAGGAGGAAGAGCCTTTAGCTCCAACATCACTGTAGGAGGAACAGCCTTTAGCTCCAACGTCACTGTAGGAGGAAGAGCCTTTAGCTCTAAGCTCCGGTTTTATGGAATAAACTCCCAGCTCACGTTAAAGAAGCAGAAACAGTCCCTACATTTAAGACTAGGCTCAAAACGAACCTCTGAGAATTAGCTTATGATCAGGTCAGTTAAAGCTCTAACCCTCAGCCTGAAGTAAAGCTCTAACCCACAGCCTAAAGTAAAGCTCTAACCCTCAGCCTGAAGTAAAGCTCTAACCCACAGCCTGAAGTAAAGCTCTAACCCACAGCCTGAAGTAAAGCTCTAACCCACAGCCTGAAGTAAAGCTCTAACCCTCAGCCTGAAGTAAAGCTCTGACCCTCAGCCTGAAGTAAAGCTCTAACCCTCAGCCTGAAGTAAAGCTCTAACCCACAGCCTGAAGTAAAGCTCTAACCCACAGCCTGAAGTAAAGCTCTAACCCACAGCCTGAAGTAAAGCTCTAACCCTCAGCCTGAAGTAAAGCTCTGACCCTCAGCCTGAAGTAAAGCTCTAACCCTCAGCCTGAAGTAAAGCTCTAACCCACAGCCTGAAGTAAAGCTCTGACCCTCAGCCTGAAGTAAAGCTGCCTTAGAAGAAACACTGCTGTGGGAAGTACGGTCCACTGAGCGCTATCCTCTTCTTCTTCTTACTGCAAACTTTGTCTTATTATGATACAATATTTATTTTATCTGTAGTCTGTTCATTACTATTCACATGGTGTCTCCTGTCCCACTCCCCTCGGGAGGGCCTGTCTAGATCAAAAGGAGGAACCCGACTGAACGGAGGAACCTGGCTGAACGGAGGAGCCAGGCTGAACGGAGGAACCCTACTGAACAGAGGAACCCGGCTGAACGGAGGAACCCTACTGAACAGAGGAACCCGGCTGAACAGAGGAACCCGGCTGAACGGAGGAACCCGGCTGAACGGAGGAACCCGGCTGAACGGAGGAACCCGGCTGAACGGAGGAACCCTGCTGAACAGAGGAACCCGGCTGAACGGAGGAACCCTGCTGAACGGAGGAACCCGGCTGAACGGAGGAACCCGGCTGAACAGAGGAACCCGGCTGAACGGAGGAACCCTGCCTACTGACAACAAGGACTGGACGGTCTGTGATCTTGGCCCGTCTGCTGAGGGACTCCTTCGGCCCTGAGTCTCTATAGCCTGTCCGTCCATGGGAGTGGATCTCTCCTTCTGTGGTTCTCCTCAAGGTTTCTCGTTTCTCCCACCGGGTGTTTGAGTTGTTCCTCTCTGTGCTGGAGAGTCTAAGGACAGGGGCCCGAGCTGCTCGTCGCCGCCCAAATTATGTTTGTCTGGATATTTGATTCTCCTGAACTTTACACGGTCTTATTTACTGCTCTGTTTTATTGCCTTAATGTTCGGAGCAGCTGTGAGGAAACTCCTGTTGTGATATTGGGCTAAACAGAACCATTGATTGATTGATTGATTAATTGATTGATTGATAAATCCCATGGAAAATCTGCACCCAATTCAATCACTTAAAGTCTGTCTCTTTGGGTGAATTATTTAGTTGAGCCTGTGTTTCTGATAGGGGGGTTTGATCTTCCAGTGCTGGTTTGTTTCATGATTCCTGTGTGTGTGTGTGTGTGTGTGTGTGTGTGTGTCTGTATATATGGTTTATGGAGCCAATTGACCTGACTACTCACCAGCACTACGAGAACCTAAGGGGATTAGCAGGACTATGCTACGGTCCTCATAAACCAAGATTTTGTATTTTCATTTTTAGCATATAAAGAGCATAATTTCATTGTTTTTCTGAAGTCCTTTTAATGCTCAATGATAATATATCATGCACATATCAAGTTTTTTTAAATTCTTAGCTTTTAAAGACCATAAATTGAAAGTTTATTTGACGTCCATATAATACCCCAACCTGACTTCTTGTGTATGGAGTGTATGATGTGCTCCCCCTACCCTACTCTGGCGGTATTGAAGGCTCCATTGTGATTGGTTCTTTATGGGGACACGTGCGGGATATGTGTCCGGGCATGTTGAGTGATTTCGGAAGACATCTAATGGTAATGCGAAGAAGAAGGACCAAGAGAAAGTTCACTCCAAAAAAGACAAGAAAATATATTGGTAAGTATCTAGTCCTTGTTAAATATACGTTATCAAGTATTTTCTGAATGGAACTTAGCCCCGGCCTGGAGGATTTATCCCCGGGCTGGATGATTTGGGGACCGGGCTATTGGGTTTTGGAGCTGGCTGTGGAACTTAGCCCCAGCCTTGGTGAGTTTTCCCCGGCCTGGATGAGTTGGGGGGTGTAGTCCGAGGAGGGGTGCTTAAGAGTGGGTCCGAGATGTGGGCTGTGTGTCCCCGGAGGTCCAGAGGAGTCAGGGGGGCGAGGGTGTGCATGTAGGGCCGGGGTAGGAGTGCCCTGAGCCGGGTAGTGTAAGTGGAGGAGAGGGTGGGTCATTGTGGTGGATGTTGGTGCGGGGCTGGTAGCTTTAGGAGCAGGCTGGTCAGAGGAGGTCCAGAGGAGTCAGGGGGGCGAGGGTGTGCGTGTAGGCCGGGGTTGGAGTGCCCTGAGCCGGGTAGTGTAAGTGGAGGAGAGGGTGGGTCATTGTGGTGGATGTTGGTGCGGGGCTGGTAGCTTTAGGAGCAGGCTGGTCAGAGGAGGTCCAGAGGAGTCAGGGGGGCGAGGGTGTGCGTGTAGGCCGGGGTAGGAGTGCCCTGAGCCGGGTAGTGTAAGTGGAGGAGAGGGTGGGTCATTGTAGTGGATGTTGGTGCGGGGCTGGTAGCTTTAGGAGCAGGCTGGTCAGAGAAGGTCCAGAGGAGTCAGGGGGGCGAGGGTGTGCGTGTAGGCCGGGGTAGGAGTGCCCTGAGCCGGGTAGTGTAAGTGGAGGAGAGGGTGGGTCATTGTGGTGGATGTTGGTGCGGGGCTGGTAGCTTTAGGAGCAGGCTGGTCAGAGAAGGTCCAGAGGAGTCAGGGGGGCGAGGGTGTGCGTGTAGGGCCGGGGTAGGAGTGCCCTGAGCCGGGTAGTGTAAGTGGAGGAGAGGGTGGGTCATTGTGGTGGATGTTGGTGCGGGGCTGGTAGCTTTAGGAGCAGGCTGGTCAGAGGAGGTCCAGAGGAGTCAGGGGGGCGAGGGTGTGCGTGTAGGCCGGGGTTGGAGTGCCCTGAGCCGGGTAGTGTAAGTGGAGGAGAGGGTGGGTCATTGTGGTGGATGTTGGTGCGGGGCTGGTAGCTTTAGGAGCAGGCTGTGGAACTTAGCCCCAGCCTTGGTGAGTTTTCCCCGGCCCTGATGAGTTGGGGACCGGGGTATTGGGTTTAGGAGCTGGCTGTGGAACTTAGCCCCAGCCTGGGTGGTTCTTTGTAGGTTCAAGTATTGTCTGTTTATCTTTCAGAGTGACACTGGGAAGGACCAAAGGCAGGAGATGGCACAAGAAAAAGACAACCCAGACTCAGACCCAGACTATGTGGGTGATGAAGATTTAGATGAGCTCCCCCATCCAAATATATGGCTGACACAAAACTCGGATACAAGTCTTGCTCCTGCTTCTAGTGCACCGGGAACCAGCCAGCAAGGTAGTTCTTCATACACCTCAGAGTTGCATTCAGAGAATGGTCCACAAAGAGGAGACCCACAGCGGACAAGTTCCATAAATTACTGCTTTGTCTGCGGTAAGCCCCAGAAGAAAATATCGAGACATCTTAAAACACACAAGACCAATGCAGAGATTGTACAAGTCTTTTCCCTTACTGATGTCAAGGAGCGCAACAAACGGATTGAAAAAATTAGGAATAAAGGGAACTTTTTACATAATCAAGCAGTATTACAAAGTGGGAAAGGGCAATTGAAAGTGAAGCGACGATGCAAAAAAAAAGCTTTGGATGGAAAGTTTATTCACTGCATGTATTGTCAAGGCATGTTTCTCCGCAAAGAACTATGGAGGCATACTCGCAGGTGCCCTCACAAACCCGAAGATGCAAACCAAGAAGAGACGTCTGGAAGGAGAAGGATCCTCGGCTCTGCATCAGCTCAGGATGCCGCCTTATGTGCGCAAATCTCGGGTGGGGTTTGGAAGCTTCTCAGTGTTATGAACGTGGATGAAGTTGGATCAGTTGTGCGAAATGACTTCTGTATTCTCCAGTTTGCCCAGTCACTTTACAACATTCATGGACAAGATACAACAAAGTATGAATACATAAGACAAAAACTGAGAGAAGTGGGACGTCTGCTGCTGTGCTTGCGGACAGATTTCTCTGTGCCGACCCTGGAAGATGCTGTTAGGCCTGCAAACTTTGAGAAAGTGGTACAAGCGGTCAAAAAGGTAGCAGGTTTTAATGATGACAATCTTTCGTACAAAACCCCGAGCCTTGCTCTTAAACTCGGCCACACACTGAATAAGATCTGCGACATCATCCACTGCCGGAGCTTAATGGCAGAAGATGAGAAGCTGGTGAAGTATACTGAAACATTTAAGAAGTTGCTCAGTACCAAGTGGAAAGAATATGTATCTCACAATGCCCTTAACACACTGAGCGATGCCAAGTTTAATAAACCGTTAACCTTACCATTCACTGAAGATGTTGTGAAACTTCACAAGTTTTTGGAAAAGGCAGCAGAAGAGGCCACAAGCAAACTGCAAGAAACAGATGATGCTCAAACTTATGCCCGTCTTGCCATGGTGTTGCTCACACAAATCATTGTGTTCAACCGTCGGCCAGCTGGAGAGGTTTCCAAAATGCCTCTGAAACATTTTCTGGAGAGGGATAATCAACAACTTCATGCGGATGTAAGCCTTGGTTTATCGGACACAGAAAAGAAGCTCTGCCGGTATCTAAGTCGCGTGGAAATTATGGGTAAAAGAGGGAGAAAAGTTGCAGTTCTTCTCCCCCGACCTGTTGTCAATGGTCTTACACTACTCACAAATAAGAGGAAAGAATGTGGTGTGTCTCCCTCAAACCCATTCTTATTTGCACGACCCAAAGCACCAACCCATTATAGAGGAAGTGACTGCCTGAGACGTTTCTCCACACAGTGCGACACAAAGTACCCCGAGCACCTCCGGTCGACCGGTCTCAGGAAACATGTGGCCACGCTATCTCAAGTCTTAAACCTCCAGGAGAATGAGCTGGATCAGGTGGCAGACTTCCTTGGACATGATATCCGCGTACACAGGGAATTCTACAGACTGCCTGTTCCAACAACACAACTTGCAAAGATATCCAAAGTATTGCTTTTAATGGAGAAGGGATCCATTTCCTCGCTAAAAGGAAAGACGCTGGAGGAGATTGAACTTGAAGGTTTGTTAAATGTATCTCTTATCTGGGTGTGCATGTAGGCCGGGGTAGGAGTGCCCTGAGCCGGGTAGTGTTAGTGGAGGAGAGGGTGGGTCATTGTGGTGGATGTTGGTGCGGGGCTGGTAGCTTTAGGAGCAGGCTGGTCAGAGGAGGTCCAGAGGAGTCAGGGGGGCGAGGGTGTGCATGTAGGGCCGGGGTAGGAGTGCCCTGAGCCGGGTAGTGTTAGTGGAGGAGAGGGTGGGTCATTGTGGTGGATGTTGGTGCGGGGCTGGTAGCTTTAGGAGCAGGCTGGTCAGAGGAGGTCCAGAGGAGTCAGGGGGGCGAGGGTGTGCATGTAGGCCGGGGTTGGAGTGCCCTGAGCCGGGTAGTGTTAGTGGAGGAGAGGGTGGGTCATTGTGGTGGATGTTGGTGCGGGGCTGGTAGCTTTAGGAGCAGGCTGGTCAGAGGAGGTCCAGAGGAGTCAGGGGGGCAAGGGTGTGCATGTAGGCCGGGGTTGGAGTGCCCTGAGCCGGGTAGTGTTAGTGGAGGAGAGGGTGGGTCATTGTGGTGGATGTTGGTGCAGGGCTGGTAGCTTTAGGAGCAGGCTGGTCAGAGGAGGTCCAGAGGAGTCAGGGGGGCGAGGGTGTGCATGTAGGCCGGGGTTGGAGTGCCCTGAGACGGGTAGTGTAAGTGGAGGAGAGGGTGGGTCATTGTGGTGGATGTTGGTGCGGGGCTGGTAGCTTTAGGAGCAGGCTGGTCAGAGGAGGTCCAGAGGAGTCAGGGGGGCGAGGGTGTGCATGTAGGCCGGGGTTGGAGTGCCCTGAGCCGGGTAGTGTTAGTGGAGGAGAGGGTGGGTCATTGTGGTGGATGTTGGTGCGGGGCTGGTAGCTTTAGGAGCCGGCTGGGGATCTTAGCCCCAGCCTTGGTGAGTTTTCCCAGGCCTGGTGGCTTTAGGAGCGGGCTGATTGAATTGAATCCCCCTTTTGTTTTTAGATGAAATTCCCATCAGTGCAGATGAGGCCGAAGAGGAGAGTCACAGTGACTCGGGGGACTCTGCTGAGAAACAAGCGGCAACTGTGGTTATAGATGATGACCCGATCGACATAGCTGATGGAGATACCTCTGATTTTGAAGGCAAGTTCTTCTGTTTACTCCTGTAGTAGTCTTGCTCTGACTTATTCACATTGTTTTGTTTAAATTAATTCCTAATTTTCCTTTTCAGAGGCAGCACAGAGGCCTGCAAAGCAACCTGGACCAAAACGCAGAGTGACAAAAAGAGCATGGTCAAAGACTGAAGAAGCAGCTGTAATGCGGCATTTTAAAAAAACACATCAAGAGAGGAAAACTGGCCACAAAAAATGAAGTAACTCAGTGTAAGCAAGCAGAAATGGCCTTAAGTCAGAGAACACTGCAGAATATAAGAGACTTTGTGAGAAATCGTGGACTAGCACGTAAAAGACAACTAAAGGTAAAAGATGGATAAGCATGGAGTGTATGTATGAAGAACATTAAAACTTTTCCAGCCTCTAATTGTGGTTCATCCATCCATCCATTTTCTCCCACTTGTCCGTTGCCGGGTCGTGGAGGCAGCCGTTGGAGCTGCCCAAATCACATAGCACCAGTCCCCTATGGCTCCACTTGCAGGTGGTGGGTCCACGGAAGGACGGCCTCATGGTTCCAAACGGGCCTGTTGGTCTCTCATAGGGGAATTGTGGTTCAGTTATGTTTAAAGTCCTCATAATTCATCTTTGGTCCTCATGAACCACCTTCTGGTCGGTGGCTGTGTATAGACAACCGTAGCTGATACAAGGATGTTAAATAGACCTACATTTTTTTCAGATTTTTTACAGTTAGTCTATCCAGAGCTTATCTCTCTAGGACCTTGGGAAACCATAGTCCTCTTAAACCACACCAGGGTTGGTTTTTCCAAAAGGTCAACATAAACCATAAAAACACGTATGTGTGTGTGTGTGTGTGTGTGTGTGTGTGTGTGTTGGACCAGCATGTTAGACGATAATGATGTGACTAAGAATGTGCTGTTGATACTTAACCTTAACGCTGAGTTCAGACCTCCAGCTTCTCAGGCTTGTGTTTATGGAAGTGGCTCAGGGACACGTGTGTCTGAAGGAGCTCTCGCCTGGAACAGAACATGTCCTATGGATCTTCAACTATAGCCCACGGTCTAGGCCAGGATCTGTCAGGGTTTATTCTCAAACCCAGACGCTGGAATAGAGGGACATTATTAAACTCAGAGCTGCTCCTCACAGGATGTCAATCATCTGAGGCTCTTTCAGACGCTCAGTGAAGTTTGGATGATTTTGTCTCTTCTTTTCAGTCAGATTTTAATGGACAGAATATCTGGACTTTTTCGTCTCATAAACAACTTTTAATTTAGTTTCAGTCACAAAAATATGACTTTGGCTAAAATGATGATGAAATATTTCTGACTAAGTTCCCACTGGGGCGGTTCTTGTTTTCAGCAGAAAAAACAGAAGTTGATGATAAAGAGTTAAAAACAGGAAACTCCGCAGCCCGTCTTCAGTCGCTCTTCAGACGCTGATGAGCATGTCCCTCCTGGTTCTGGTCCTGTTTCTGGTCCAGGTTCTTCCTCTTCATGGACTCGGTAAGTTGAAGCTTTTGTAACAGCAGATCAAAATGTTTTTAAGAGAAGCTCATTCTGCCATAACTGTGATGTGATGTCAAGTCCGGCTGTGGAAGCTTTAGTTCATCTTCACTTCATCATCTCTAAGACTTTGTTCATCATCTCTAAGACTTTGTGGGTCATTTCTAAGCAGTAATGACCTTCCTGAAGATGTTTGGAGGCTATAAAAGAGCTCCAACCCTTACCCTGACCTTCAGACCAGTGAAGTGAAGCTTTACAAAACTTTTCACCAACAAATAGAATCAAACACGAGCAGGAATTCAAAAGCAGCATTATTGTAGAAAGTGCTGAGTCGGGCTCTCGCCACAGTCTGGGGTCACACTGGTTTAGCTCCGCCTCCAGGGCCACACAGACACAAAGTCAGTGTTATTTTCCACTGGCCGTGCGGTGTTTCCCATCATTACGAGAGCACCTGAAGGCAGCATCACTCTTGTGGGTCTAAAAATAGTTGAGCAGCAGCTCCTCTGAACACTCACAGCTGATTGGCTGAGGCGCGTCACATGTGGGGAAGTTAGAATAAACACGACAAACATCCAAATGCAAAGTTACTTCTGATTTCTTTGCTGCATTATTTTCACGGTCCCTTTTTCCACTGATTTTACATCCAAGCAGAATCACCGCTTCTTGTGCTACATTAATTGATAATATTATCACAAATGATATATACTCAACAAAAATATAAACGGAACCCCTTTATTTCTGCTCCATTTTCCATGAGATGGACTTAAAGATCTAAAGTTCATTCCAGATCCACAATATTACCATTTCTCTCAAACATTGTTCACAAATCAGTCCAAATGTGTGATAGTGAGCACTTCTGCTCTGCCGAGACAATCCATCCCACCTCACAGGTGTGCCACATCAAGATGCTGACATCATGATTAGTGCACAGGTGTACCTTATACTGCCCACAATAAAAGGCCACCCTGAAATGAGCAGTGTTTTGCTTTATTGGGGGTCTGGGGACTCAGAACCAGTCAGTATCTGGTGTGACCATTTGCCTCATGCAGTGCAACACATCTTCTTCACAGAGTTTATCAGATGGTCCATTGTGGCCTGTGGAATGTTGGTCCACTCCTCTTCAATGGCTGCGAAGCTGCTGGATATTAGTGGGAACTGGTACACGCTGTCGTATTCGCCGGTCAAGCACATCCCAAACATGCTCAATGGGTTCATGTCCGGTGAGTATGCTAGCCATGCAAGAACTGGGACATTTTCAGCTTCCAAGAATTGTGTACAGATCCTTGCAACATGAGGTGATGTTCACCTAACCCTAACTCTAACCCTAACCGAGATTTATCCGTGAGGAGAACACCTCTCCAACGTGCCAGACGCCATCGAATGTGAGCATTTGCTCAAGTCTGTTACGGCGACGAGCTGGAGTCAGGTCAAGACCCCGATGAGGACGACGAGCTGGAGTCAGGTCAAGACCCCGATGAGGACGACGAGCTGGAGTCAGGTCAAGACCCCGATGAGGACGACGAGCTGGAGTCGGGTCAAGACCCCGATGAGGACGCTGAGCTGGAGTCAGGTCAAGACCCCGATGAGGACGACGAGCTGGAGTCGGGTCAAGACCCCCATGAAGACGACGAGCTGGAGTCGGGTCAAGACCCGATGAGGACGACGAACTGGAGTCGGGTCAAGACCCCGATGAGGACGACGAACTGGAGTCGGGTCAAGACCCCCATGAGGACGACGAGCTGGAGTCGGGTCAAGACCCCCATGAGGACGACGAGCTGGAGTCAGGTCAAGACCCCGATGAGGACGACGAGCTGGAGTCAGGTCACCTGCTGGATGTGGAGGTCCTGGGCTGGTGTGGTCACACGTGGTCTGCGGTTGTGAGGCCGGTTGGATGTACTGCCATATTTTCTGAAACGCCTTTGGAGACGGCTTATGGTGGAGAAATGAACATTCAATGCACGAGCAACAGATCTGGTGGACATTCCTGCTGTCAGCATGCCAAGTGCACGCTCCCTCAATGCTTGTGGCATCTGTGGCATTTTGCTGTGAGACAAAACTGCACATTTCAGGGTGGCCTTTTATTGTGGGCAGTATAAGGTACACCTGTGCACTAATCATGATGTCAGATCAGCCTCTTGATGTGGCACACCTGTGAGGTGGGATGGATTATCTCAGCAAAGCAGAAGTGCTCACTATCACACATTTGGACTGATTTGTGAACAATGTTTGAGAGAAATGGTAATATTGTGGATCTGGAATGAATTTTAGATCTTTAAGTCCATCTCATGAAACATGGAGCAGAAACAAAGGGGTTGTGTTTATATTTTTGTTGAGTGGAGTGCACATGGGGGACGACGGATGGAAATTACAATCCGGTGTGGCTTGTTTACATGCATGAGACCCATGTACGTTCATTAACGGGCACTGTCCCAAATAAACCAATAAGTGATTTTCCACTGGGGTATTTCCCACAATAACGAGCGCGCCTGAAGGCAGCATCACTCTTTCCTCCTCTTGACTCGCTGCTGTGGGTTTAAAGATGTTTATAAGTTGTTGTTGTTTGTGTTGTTGTTGTGTGTTGTTGTTTGTGTTGTTGTTGTGTGTTGTTGTTGTTGTTTGTGTTGAATGTGGAAGCACTTTGGGCAGAGCTGTTTTTAAATGTGATCTAGAAATAAAGTAAGTGCTGCTTTAGAAGTGCAGTGTTTCTGGGCTCATATATCACGCTCTCCGCTGCCCTCTGCTGAACTTGTTCTGCTACAGCCGTGTCCTCTGCTGCCCTCTGCTGGCCTTGTTCTGCTACAGCCGTGTCCTCTGCTGCCCTCTGCTGGCCTTGTTCTGCTACAGCCGTGTCCTCTGCTGCCCTCTGCTGGCCTTGTTCTGCTACAGCCGTGTCCTCTGCTGCCCTCTGCTGGCCTTGTTCTGCTACAGCCGTGTCCTCTGCTGTAGACTTTAGCCCTTATGTTCCATCAGGGGCTTTTTCATATGATGATGTTGATGCACTTCAGTTCTGCACAAAACTAATAAAGGTTGAAAAATATAAAACGTTGGTAGTTCAGGCGACTGGATAATTGAAGAGCCTTAAATGACCAATAGCCAAAAATAAATAAAACTTACACAGAAAAAGACTCGTTTTCCAAATAAAAAAAATAGTTTGGGCAGAAATTTGATTCACATTTTAAAACACCCTGAGGTCAAAGGTCAGGGTAACGCTGCATTTTGTGACTTTTGTGTTGTGTTTTTGTGTCATGTGTGTGTCTGTTGTGTTGTGTTTTTGTGTCATGTGTGTGGCTGTTGTGTTGTTTTTTTGTGTCATGTGTGTGTCTGTTGTGTTGTGTTTTTGTGTCATGTGTGTGGCTGTTGTGTTGTGTTTTTGTGTCATGTGTGTGTCTGTTGTGTTTTTGTGTCATGTGTGTGGCTGTTGTGTTGTGTTTTTGTGTCATGTGTGTTGTGTTTTTGTGTCATGTGTGTGGCTGTTGTGTTGTGTTTTTGTGTCATATGTGTGGCTGTTGTGTTTTTGTGTCATGTGTGTGGCTGTTGTGTTGTGTTTTTGTGTCTTGTGTGTGGCTGTTGTGTTGTGTTTTTGTGTCATGTGTGTGGCTGTTGTGTTGTGTTTTTGTGTCATGCGTGTGACTGTTGTGTTGTGTTTTTGTGTCATGTATGTGACTGTTGTGTTGTGTTTTTGTGTCATGTGTGTGGCTGTTTTGTGTTGTGTTTTTGTGTCATGTGTGTGACTGTTGTGTTGTGTTTTTGTGTCATGTGTGTGACTGTTGTGTTGTGTTTTTGTGTCATGTGTGTTGTGTTTTTGTGTCATGTGTGTGGCTGTTGTGTTGTGTTTTTGTGTCATATGTGTGGCTGTTGTGTTGTGTTTTTGTGTCATGTGTGTTGTGTTTTTGTGTCATGTGTGTGGCTGTTGTGTTGTGTTTTTGTGTCATGCGTGTGACTGTTGTGTTGTGTTTTTGTGTCATGTGTGTTGTGTTTTTGTGTCATGTGTGTGGCTGTTGTGTTGTGTTTTTGTGTCATATGTGTGGCTGTTGTGTTGTGTTTTTGTGTCATGTGTGTTGTGTTTTTGTGTCATGTGTGTGACTGTTGTGTTGTGTTTTTGTGTCATGTGTGTGTCTGTTGTGTTGTGTTTTTGTGTCATGTGTGTGGCTGTTGTGTTGTGTTTTTGTGTCATGTGTGTTGTGTTTTTGTGTCATGTGTGTGGCTGTTGTGTTGTGTTTTTGTGTCATGTGTGTGGCTGTTGTGTTGTGTTTTTGTGTCATGTGTGTGGCTGTTCTGTTGTGTTTTTGTGTCATGTGTGTTGTGTTTTTGTGTCATGTGTGTGACTGTTGTGTTGTGTTTTTGTGTCATGTGTGTGGCTGTTGTGACACTTGAAGCTTTGTCGATCACGGGACCAGTGGGACCTTCAGGTGGAACCACTTTAACGGGACAGACTGTGACCTCATGTGTGTGACCTCAGACTGTGACCTCATGTGTGTGACCTCACGTGTGTGACCTCAGACTGTGACCTCATGTGTGTGACCTCTGACTGTGACCTCATGTGTGTGACCTCATGTGTGTGACCTCAGACGGTGACATCATGTGTGTACCCTCAGACGGTGACCTCACGTGTGTGACCTCAGACTGTGACCTCATGTGTGTACCCTCAGACTGTGCCCTCATGTGTGTACCCTCAGACTGTGATCTCACGTGTGTGACCTCATGTGTGTGACCTCAGACTGTGACCTCACGTGTGTGACCTCAGACTGTGACCTCATGTGTGTACCTCAGGCTGTGACCTCATGTGTGTGACCTCAGACTGTGACCTCAGACTGTGCCCTCATGTGTGACCTCAGACTGTGACCTCACGTGTGTACCTCAGGCTGTGACCTCATGTGTGTGACCTCATGTGTGTGACCTCAGACTGTGACCTCATGTGTGTGCCCTCAGACTGTGACCTCATGTGTGCCCTCAGACTGTGACCTCAGACTGTGACCTCATGTGTGTGACCTCAGACTGTGACCTCATGTGTGTGACCTCAGACTGTGACCTCATGTGTGTGACCTCACGTGTGACCTCACGTGTGTGCCCTCATACTGTGACCTCATGTGTGTACCCTCAGACTGTGACCTCATGTGTGACCTCAGACTGTGACCTCATGTGTGTACCCTCAGACTGTGACCTCATGTGTGACCTCAGACTGTGACCTCATGTGTGTGCCCTCAGACTGTGACCTCATGTGTGTGCCTCAGACTGTGACCTCATGTGTGACCTCATGTGTGTGCCCTCAGACTGTGACCTCATGTGTGTGCCCTCAGACTGTGACCTCATGTGTGTGCCCTCAGACTGTGACCTCATGTGTGACCTCAGACTGTGACCTCATGTGTGTGACCTCAGACTGTGACCTCATGTGTGTGCCCTCAGACTGTGACCTCATGTGTGTACCTCAGACTGTGACCTCATGTGTGTACCTCAGACTGTGACCTCATGTGTGTGACCTCAGACTGTGACCTCATGTGTGTGACCTCAGACTGTGACCTCATGTGTGCCCTCAGACTGTGACCTCATGTGTGTGACCTCAGACTGTGACCTCATGTGTGTACCTCAGACTGTGACCTCATGTGTGTACCTCAGACTGTGACCTCATGTGTGTACCTCAGACTGTGACCTCATGTGTGTGCCCTCAGACTGTGACCTCATGTGTGTGACCTCAGACTGTGACCTCATGTGTGTGACCTCAGACCGTGACCTCATGTGTGTACCCTCAGACTGTGACCTCATGTGTGTGACCTCAGACCGTGACCTCATGTGTGTACCTCAGACTGTGACCTCATGTGTGTACCTCAGACTCGGTGCGGCTGGTCGGGGGGCGGAGCCTGTGTTCAGGATCTCTGCAGATCCAGGACCAGTCCTTGGCCCAGTCCTGGGCCGGGGTCTGTGAGGGGGCCTTGGACCGTCGCGGGGCAGAGGTGCTGTGCAGGGAGCTGGGCTGTGGGGCTCCTCTCCTCCAGGGGGCGCTCTCTCCTCTGGGGCAGATGTTCCACTGTGAGGGAAACGAGACTAAGCTGATGGACTGTCCCCGGACCAGGACCGGCCCAGAGACCTGCCCCACTCTCAACCTCACCTGCAAAGGTAAGGGGGCGGGGCCTGGAGAAGGGCGGGGCTTGGAGAGGGGCGGGGCCTGGAGAGGGGCGGGGCTCACCTGTGTTTGTGTCCAGAGTCACTGAGGCTGGTGGGAGGGGCCAGTCGCTGTGAGGGGACAGTGGAGGCGGAGCTCAGAGGAGAGTGGAGACGAGTGCTGAACTATGACCTCTGGGACCTGGAGGCGACCGCCGTGTGTCGAGACCTGGACTGTGGATCTCCTGTTTCTGCAGAAGTGAGAGACGGGTCTGACATGAGTAAAGTGTGGAGGGTCTACACTGACTGTGTGAAGAAGAGCTCTTCTGTGAGGGACTGTCTCTTCGATGACTCATCTTCTTTCCTCTTCCAAGTTATTTGTTCAGGTTTGTTTAAATCCAGAGTTTCTTCTTCTCACAATCTCTGCTCAGAGTCAGTTCATTGAATGTGGTGCTGCCCCCTCGAGGAGGACACAGATATTGCTCTGCTCCCATTGGCCGAGGCGGGGAGTACTCAGTTACTTTTACTCAAGTACTTTATGTAACTGTTTGCACTAACTTCATCCCAGATATCAAAATTGGTATGGGCCAGTTGTGGCCCACATCAGACACATTCATTTGGCCCACATACCGCATGGATTATTGGCCCAAAGGCGGTCCGCTTTCGGTTACCTTATCTGGCCCACATCAAATCCAGAACAGTGCCGATGCTTAGCCGGAAGTGCACCATACTATCCAAAGGTGGTCCAGATCTGGCCCTCTCATGGCCAAAATGTGGCCCAGATGTGGCTCAGTGCCGTATGAGGACACCATATCTGGCCCACATGACTTACTTTTGGCTCATCTGGCTGACATACTGCGTGGATTATCGGCACAAAAGCGGTCCACATTCGGTTACCTTATCTGGCCCACATCAAGTCCAGAACAAGGCCAACTTTTAGCCGATCATAGTTACGTTACACACACAAAACTAAAAAAATAATTGAAAGCCTGACAAAAACGGCACAAAAAGTGCAAGAAAAAAAACATCGATGAAAAGGTGATAAATCGTAACAAATGCGACACAAACAATAAAATGTGCTCTGTTACGGTGGGGGTTAAGGGGTTAAAACTGTACAATCAAAGTATTTTAAAGTTGGGCTTAAATCTTAGCACCGGGAGCCGCTCGACAGGGTTTGGTTTATTATGATTTTTATAGCACATCCCAGTTTCCACCTTAACATAGTGACGTGACTGTGCCAAACCCCGGTGAAGCCCATTCAGCCAAACCCCGGTGAAGCCCATTCAGCCAAACCCCGGTGAAGCCCATTCAGCCAAACCCCGGTGAAGCCCATTCAGCCAGACCCCGGTGAAGCCCATTCAGCCAAACCCCGGTGAAGCCCATTCAGCCAAACCCCGTTGAAGCCCATTCAGCCAAACCCCGGTGAAGCCCATTCAGCCAAACCCCGGTGAAGCCCATTCAGCCAAACCCCGGTGATGCCCATTCAACCAAACCCCGGTGAAGCCCATTCAGCCAAACCCCGGTGATGCCCATTCAGCCAAACCCCGGTGAAGCCCATTCAGCCAAACCCCGGTGAAGCCCATTCAGCCAAACCCCGGTGAAGCCCATTCAGCCAAACCCCGGTGAAGCCCATTCAGCCAAACCCCGGTGATGCCCATTCAGCCAAACCCCGGTGATGCCCATTCAGCCAAACCCCGGTGAAGCCCATTCAGCCAAACCCCGGTGAAGCCCATTCAGCCAAACCCCGGTGAAGCCCATTCAGCCAAACCGCGGTGAAGCCCATTCAGCCAAACCCCGGTGAAGCCCATTCAGCCAAACCCCGGTGAAGCCCATTCAGCCAAACCCCGGTGATGCCCATTCAGCCAAACCCCAGTGAAGCCCATTCAGCCAAACCCCGGTGATGCCCATTCAGCCAAACCCCGTTGAAGCCCATTCAACCAAACCCCGGTGAAGCCCATTCAGCCAAACCCCGGTGAAGCCCATTCAGCCAGACCCCGGTGATGCCCATTCAGCCAAACCCCAGTGATGCCCATTCAGCCAAACCCCGGTGAAGCCCATTCAGCCAAACCCCGGTAAAGCCCATTCAGCCAAACCCCGGTGATGCCCATTCAGCCAAACCCCGGTGATGCCCATTCAGCCAAACCCCGGTGATGCCCATTCAGCCAAACCCCGGTGATGCCCATTCAGCCAAACCCCGGTGATGCCCATTCAGCCAAACCCCGGTGATGCCCATTCAGCCAAACCCCGGTGAAGCACGTGGGACGCCTGTGCCGTTAACGTGAGGCTTTACTCGACAGACTGAATCAGAAGCGTATCCTACGTCACTACGTTGGGCAGATCATTAGAAACGTACAAGATGATGCTGTGACATTGAACACACCACATCTCCCCTTTTTCTAAAAACAAAACAAATGCTGTTCTTTTCCTCTTTCTCTCTATTGTTTTACACTTTTAAGTGTACATATTTAACTTTTGCTGTGACTTAGCATGTGACATTAAACTTTGCACTCTTAAAACTTAAAGCAGAAACAGGACAACAGTCGTGTATTATGTAACTTTTTCCTCACAGATCTAACCTTTTAGGTTTAACAACAACTCCTCCTGATCTAGTTCTAACAACATGAGTGTTTTTGTTCAAATGGTTCGTATGACACACTCTTTTTATCACACTTGTCATGTAAAGGAATCAAATGCAAGCGATTGCGTCTCACTGTCCCATGTGGGAAGTCTACTGTGTGAGATCTCGGTGTTTTAGCTTCAGTCACCCACACATGTTCACCTGGTGACAACTTGCACAAAGGTTTTGCTCGATGACGCTTGTTGTAGTTGGAGATGTCTGACATCCTCTTCTCCCTTTCCTTTTGAGCGAATGTGTCGCTGTTCTGCAGTGTTGGGGCCAGCTGCGAGGGAAGGGTCGGTAGAGTTGTCCACAGGCGTCGGCCCATGAGAAGTTCAGCAGGGCTGTATCCATTTTGGAGAGGAGTAGCTCTGTAGGCAAGGAGAGCTAAATATGGGTCAGATGCTTTTTTCAATAAGTTTTTCACAGTCTGAACGGCACGTTCCGCTTCTCCATTACTTTGCGGAAACCTTGGGCTACTCGTGATGTGTTGGAATCCATAAGCAGCTGCAAAGTCTGTGAAAGTCTGTCCGGAAAACTGAGGCCCATTGTCTGACATTAGGACCTCGGGGATGCCATGACGAGCAAAAAATGATTTAAGGTGAGTAATGTCGTCGTTGGATTAGGTTTTGTTTAGTGGGGCAATCTCAACAAACCTGGAAAGATAATCCACAGCAAGAAGGTACGTTTTCCCTCCTAGCTCGAACAGATCTGTACCCACTCTCTGCCACGGACGGTCAGGGCATTCTTTGACATAAGCGGCTCATTTCTGTTGTGTCTCTCTTGGATGCATGTTCTACACCTTAACACCATTTCACTTATTTGTTGGCTGAGCCCAGGCCACCATACTGTCTGGCGAGCACGAGCTTTGCATTTTACAACGCCTTGGTGTCCTTCGTGTAGTTTTGTTAACATTTCGCATCGTTGACGGAATAACGAGTCGTGAATCTTTCAACAGCAACTGTCGGTCACAGTGAGTGTGGCTCGGTCAGGCCAGTAGTTTCGCAGTAGTGGTTCTTGTTTTGCGTGATCTGGCCAGCCTTGACTGCACATGTCCATGACTCGAGCACACTCACTGTCCAGTTTCAGCTGTTCCTTGAGTGTTTGCATATATAATGAACTAACAGGCATATTTTCAATAATGCTGTCAACATATATATCTGTGTTTTCCATGAAGTCTTTTTCAGATTGTGTCTGTTTTGCTTCCAGTGGTGAGCGGGACAGAGTATCTGCTGTCCAGAGCGATTTTCCTGGTGCGTACTGTACCTTATACGAGTAACGCATGAGCCTCATTCTGAAGCGCTGAATCCTTGGTGGAAGTAGATCCAGGGCTTGTCCTCCCAGTAATGAAACAAGAGGCTTGTGATCCGTTTCCAGGCAGAAGTCTTTGCCTATCAGGAAATCACGGAACCGCTCACACGCCCATGTAGACGCTAAGTCCACTTGTGCATAACGTTGTTCCGTAGGAGACAGTGACCTCGAAGCATAAGCTACCGGTCTCCAAACTTCCTCCCACAGCTGTAGAAGAACACCTCCTAACCCGCATGATGAAGCATCGGCTGATACTTTAGTGTCTCTGGTTGCGTCATACATTGCCAGCACGGGGGGGGTGAGGTTAGGGCATCCTGCAGTGTTTTGAACGCTTTGACTTGATCTACGCCCCAATACCAACTGTTCTTCTTAGACAAAAGATCTCTCAGTGCTTTGTCTTTCTCTGCCAGATGGGGGATGACCTTGCCCACCTGATTGACCATGCCCAGAAAACTTCTTAGCTCTGCCACGTTTGTTGGCTCTTTCATCTCAGAGATGGACTCTGTTTTCTGTGGGTCGGGACTTATGCCTGTGTCCGCGATGACGTGACCTAGGAAAGTCACTTTGGCCTGTGAAAGATCACATTTCTCCACATTCAGAGTTATACCAGCTTTTTCCAGTCTCTGCAGGGTGGCATGGAGTCGGGCATCGTGCTCCTTCTGGTCGCGACCCCATACCAGCACATCATCAATGTGGCAGACCACCCCTTCAAGTCCTTCAATGACCGCCGACATCATGCACTGAAAATGCTCGGGCGCCGAGTTGATGCCGAAAGGTTGAAGTGGAACCGCCCAAAGGGTGTTATGAATGTTGTCAACTTGGCGGACTCCTCCGACAAAGGAATTTGCCAGAAGCCCATGTTAGCGTCCAGTTTGCTGAACACCTTAGCTCCCGCAAGCATCCCAAGGCTTTGTTCGACAGAAGGCATCACGAATTTCTCTCTGCACACGTACTCATTAAGTCCCGTAAAGTCCACGCACAGTCTCAGCCTGGGACTGTTCTTCTTTGGAACTACGACCATGCCGGCGAACCAGTCCGTAGGTTCCTCCACTCGTGTGATAACTCCAAGCTCTTCCATCCTGCAGAGTTCCTCCTTTACTTTTCCCATTAAAGGTATTGGAATCCTCCTAGGGGTTTTGAGCGAGTACGGGACAGCGTTTGGTTTGAGTTTAATGTGGGACGGTTGCTGCATTTCACCCAGTCCATTGCACAGTTTGGGGTAAGTAGTTTTCAGAGTGTCCTTTGAAACAGCATTAACACGCACCAGGAGGCCAAGAGCTGTAATGGCGGGCAGGCCTAACAGTGGTGTGCTAAGGTTTTTAACTACATAGACCTTCTCTGTTGTCAACTTTGTTCCGTACTTGAGCTGTAGCTTAGCGAATCCTGCAACATCCAGTGGCGTCCTCCCTGGGCCTAACCGTGGTTTTTCTGGCTGCTGGAGAACGGGCAGAGCTTTTGGAAATACTTTGACCAAGTCTGATTCTGCTATTGCAGTCACATCTGCTCCCGTGTCGAGTTTGAAAGTCATTTTTTTGTCTTTCACCTGTAGCTCTGCAGTCCATGCCTGGTTGTCTGTTGAAACTTTGCTCCTCTTCCTCCTCAATACTTTGTACTGTCTTACTTTGTCTGCAGACACGCTGGTAGTGCCCTTTCTTTCCACAAGAATGACATGTTGCATTGTTGGCGGGGCACTCCTGTTTTGGATGAAGAGAGCCTCCGCATTTGTAGCACCGTGCATTAGATGTGCTTTTACTGTTAAACTGCTGTTGAGCTTTCGCCGTTTTGAATCTTGACTTAAACTTGGATTTGTCATACTGTTGTTTTGTTTTTAATGACTCTGTCCACAGAACTCACGTTCATTTGCATCACGTTACTTTCACCTCTCAAAGCAGTTTGTTGCTTTTTAATCTCTTCTGATTGTCTTGCCATGTTTACAGCTTTTTCCAGGTCCAAGTTCTTTTCCATTTGCATGCGCTCCGACAGCCTTGTGTCGGCCAAGCCCACCACTATTCTGTCTCTTATGAGCTCATCATGGAGTGTACCAGAGTTACAATGCTCCGCTAATGCATGTAGGGCAGTTACGAATGCATCTACAGTCTCATTTGGCTCTTGTTTGCGCATGTTGAACCGTGCACGCTCATACACAACATTTTTCTTGACGATGAAAAAGTTATGGAAGCCGTCTCTCACTTTGCAGTTTTCCCGCTGCTCTGCATCGGTTAGCTTTAAGCCTCTCAGGACGTCATCCGCTTCGTCTCCCATGCAGTATATCAATGTGTTGACTTGATTTTCCTCCGTACTTGCTGACAGATGACTTGCCTGGCGAAATCTCTCGAAGCGACGTATCCACTTTGTCCATTCATGTGGTTTGGAAAAATCAAAGGGCTCCGGTGGCTGTATGCTAAACGTAGCGCTGGGAGTGCTAGCTGCTGTGCTAACTCCTGCCCTCGGCCGTTCATCTTCACCGTCCGACATTTCTGCACACCTCTCTCCCTTTTCCCCCCTGATGGACCCTTAGTGCCTTTCTCAGTAGCCACACACTTCTGACACCGTGTCGTGTTCCTTAGTTGTAAGAAATAATCCGTGGGACGACTGTGTGCTGTTAACATGAGGCTTTACTCGACAGACTGAATCAGAACAGCGTATCATACGTCACTACGTACAGACACTGTAAACCCGGACAATTCACCATTAATTACAAAACAAATTAGGCCTCATTTGACACAAATATTTATTTTTTGTTAAACATGTAAAATTCATCTAAATGAAAATACAAAAATCCAACATTGGCATTTTGAATCCTTAAAATAAATAGCATGAATTAAACCTAGTTGCTATTTTTTTTAAATATAATTTTATTAAAAATGTAAATGTAGGTTTTTTTGAGTCCGGTGACGTCATCTCCGTGAATGGCAGCTTAGTTCGGCAGCGCTCTTGAAATTTTATTCTTTTCGCCCCGTAAATACATCAGATTCATTTTTTCTCTCACTGTAATAGACAAGGGATACACGGGGCGAACATGGTGAAAAGAAATCCAAAAGCAAAAGGTTCGGCTGGAGAAGGGACAACTGAACGTGATGCGAGCGATTTAGAAGCTAGCGAAGATGCTAATGCTAGCTCAGGTGCTACTGCTCAAGCTGCCGCTGACCAGGCCTCGAGTCTTCACGCTACATCGTTGACCATGCTATCGGAATTACGAGACTTTCGTAAAGACTTCCAAGACTTTAAAACCGAGCTAATTACAGTCAACCAGAAGATTACGGAGGCTGAAACTCGTATTGAAAATGTCCAAGAACGGGTCCAAAATGTGGAGCAAGTGCTAGCTAAAATGCTAAAAGTTATGAGGGATCAGGAAAACAAACTCCTCGATCAAGAGGGTAGATCTCGCAGGAATAACTTGAGACTGTATAACGTTCGCGAAGGGGCTGAGGATGGGTCACAGATGGTGGTTTTTGTGGAGAAACTACTTCGGGGGAGTCTGGAGATCCCGGTGACGGTGAGCCTGGGCATTGAGAGAGTACACAGAGCACTGGGCCCCAAGCCCAGAGGAGAAAACACGGTCAATAATAATAGGATTCGCACGTTTTACAGTCAAAGAAGAAGTTTTGCGTAAAGCATGGGCCAAGAAGACTGTGCTTTGGCAAGGAAAGCGAATATACTTCGATCAGGACTATCCTCCAGCTATTCTACAGAAGCGCAAGGAATACGCTGAAGCGAAAAAAGTTTTGAAACGCCACAACATCCGATTTCAGACCCCCTTCCCTTACAAATTGAGGGTGTTTTACGAGAACGAGACCCGACTGTATCAATCGGCGCAGGAGGCAACAACCGATATGATCACCAGAGGCTTTCTAGTAACAAGGATAACGACGAAAGAAAGCCCGGCGGAGCAGCTGGCGCGGTCGGCGTGGACCATGGTAGGAGCGCATCATCGACGGGAGGATGAAGAAACTCGTGAACAAGTTATCCGGGAAAGACTTCAGATCTACAGGAGACTTACACCACCTGCCACAGAACATTAAAGACAAGAATTCAATACAACTTTGGGTAAATATGCCACGCTTTTCTTTTCACCAATAAATGAGGAAAAGGCATGTAAAAAGACTTTTAAGATAGACTTTGGGATGGAAGCACAGAGCTGCCATAGGGGCCCTCTCTCCTATGTGAAGAGAGGCTTTCCCCTACTGTTTGACACTTTTACCACCATACCACAGGGTCATGTTGGAGAGACCCCTACCTTGGAGTCACTTTCTTTTAATTTGTTTAGTAGTTGGTTCTTTTTTGTTTTTCATTGTTCAGAGTTATTGTTCACTCAGGGAGTTGACGCATTTTTTCATGTTTGTGACATTTTATACATTTGGTTTGTAACTAATGAATAACGGTTTGGTAAAATGTATTTCATTTAATGTAAATGGATTAACTAACCCAGTTAAACGAAGCAGAATCCTGACTAAAGTAAAAAAAGATCAGGTACAAGTAGTGTATTTACAGGAGACCCATTTGAACGATAAAGAACACGAAAAATTGAAGAGAATGGGATTTACAAAAATGTTTTCCTCATCCTATAAATCTGGCCGCAGACGAGGTGTTGTGATCCTTATTTCAAATAAAGTTAATTTTGAAAAGACATTTGAGTTGAAAGATAAAGAAGGAAGATTCATATTAGTAAAAGGACATGTAGATGGTAATCCAATTACATTAATGAATGTTTATATCCCTCCAGGGAGCGATTTCGCCTTTTTCCAAAAAAATCGTAAATATAATAGTAACTGAAACTGAAGGTTTTCTGATATGTGGTGGAGATCTGAATATCCGTTTGCGGCCAGAACTTGACAGTTCAAATAGAAAAGGTCCAGATTCAAATACTTTGCATAAGAAGGTGTGTGCTCTTTTTGAAGAGGTTGGTTTAATTGACATTTGGAGGGAACTTTTTCCTAGCAGGCGAGATTACTCTTATTATTCAGCGCCACACTCTCTCTACACGAGAATTGATTATTTTATGACTTTTGCAAAAGACAAAGACAGAATTCAGACATGTAACATGGGGACAATAGATGTGAGTGATCACGCACCTGTGTATTTAACGGTGAATTTAGATTTGTGCCCCAAGATGATCACATGGAAGTTGAATTCGAGTATGCTTAAAGATGTACATTTTAAGGAACAAATGAAAAAAGAAATACAAAATTTCCTGGATATAAATGATAATGGAGAGGTCTCGCCTGCTATTCTATGGGATACACTAAAAGCCGTAATTAGAGGGAAAATTATTGCAATAGCCTCACACAAGAAAAAGATGAGGAATAAAAAAATGGAGGAATTACAAAATAAATTGAAATAATTTGAAATTAAACACAAACAATCTCTAACATTAAATGTACTTGATGATATTAAAAACACTAGAAATGAAATTAATTATCTAGCCATCCAAGATATAAAGAAAAAGTTAATGTTTCTGAAACAAAAGTACTATGAAAGTGGGTCAAAATCCATGAAAATATTAGCATGGAAATTAAAAAAGAAAATAGCTGAAAATACAGTAACGAAAATTAAAGACCCAAAAACAGGAAAGATGAAGAATAAATTGCAAGAAATTCACAAAGCGTTTGAAACGTTTTATAAATCATTATATTCCAAAGTCCCAGGAGGAAGTGATAACGAAATTGATTGTCTACTAAATTCATTGGATCTACCAAGTCTGACCGAAGAGCAGAACGCAAGGATGACTGCAGACATATCAGAAATGGAACTCAAAAAGGCCATTAGTAGATTGAAAACCAACAAGTCTCCAGGATCAGACGGATATACGGCTGAATGGTACAAAGAATTGAAGTCCGAATTGATCCCAGTATTACTCCCTACCCTGAATTGGGTTCTGAAAAACGCAAAAACACCTCCAAGTTGGAAAGAGGCAATTGTCACAGCAATACCAAAAGAGGGCAAAGACAAAACAGAGTGTGGATCATATAGACCGATATCAGTACTGAACATAGATTATAGATTATTCACTGCTATAATGGCCAGGCGAATGGAGGATTTTTTACCAATACTGATACATAACGATCAGACAGGCTTTATAAGAAACCGGCAGACACAAGACAATATACGCAGAACTCTACATATATTAGATTCTATACAAAAGAATAAAACTAAAGCAGTACTTATAAGTGTTGATGCTGAAAAAGCATTTGACTCGGTTAATTGGGACTTTCTCTACAGAACATTACACAAGTTTGGTCTACATGATACTGTTATTAATACTATTAAGGCGCTATATATAAAAAAACGGCTGCAAGAATAAAAATTAATGGTTGCTTATCAAGTAGCTTCATTTTGGAAAGAGGTACACGGCAGGGTTGCCCGTTGTCTCCCCTTCTCTTTGCATTGTATCTAGAACCGTTGACCCAAATGGTGAGACAAAATCCGCATATCCAGGGTATAACTGCGGGGAGGGGGGAGCACAAGCTAGCTTGCTATGCGGATGATATTTTGGTATATGTGGGACAACCAACAGACTCCCTTCCAAGACTAAAATCATAAATCAGACAAAATCGTAAATCATAACTGGTCGTTATGATTTACGTGATGAATTAAACTTTAGGATTCAGAAACATAGCACAACTTTGAAAAGTTTTAGCCCAACAGTTAATGGTGTACAATTGTGGAATAAACTGGAGATGGATTTGAAACGATGTCCAAACATCAACCTGTTTTAATATAAATATAAACAAAAGACTTTTGAAATATACAGACAAGAAGAAATGTGTTGCCACTAGGGGGAGCAGTAGAATGGATTATGTGTATTGTTTCCTCTATAATCTGGAAGAGTGTTGCTGCTTGGAACGGTTGTCATTCTATTGCTCAAATTTACAAATGGAGAATTAGGGTTGGCAGGTTATGGATCTGTTGAGAGGGACCCTCCCAACGGGCTCTAAACCTTGTCTTTTAATGCACCACTCAGCATAGGAACATATTCTACAAAATCAGCTGTTAGGGCAGCCGTGTGGGGGTTTGTTGATTGGGAGTTACTGCTCTCTTCAAATGGCCCGCTCTACACTCTGGCTTTTTAATGCACCACACTATGCAGGGCTACAGCATACTTCATATATAACTCAATTAAATAAATATATAATAATAATGATTATGAAAATTACACCCAAATTAAAATTATACTGAGAATGGTAATGACAACTGGGAAGTATCAAGATCTCGGAGTTGAATATCTATTAATGTACCTTCATAACATAAAAGTAACTCTCGGTTATCAAGGGTAAAAATCTGAAAGAAATATATTAAGGATCACATTTTTATTTTATTTTGACTGCTTTGTTCTAGACATCGTACATGAAAAAAGATCGTTGTTGTAGTTGTGCGTTGTTTCAATCAATTGTATAAACAGTTCATATATTTTTTTGTAAGTTTGTAAGTTGGTCTGTACGAATGTAGCTGCTTGAAATGTTTTGTAATGTTCTTTTTTTATTTATTTTATTGCACTTGGGGGTGGGCACTCATAAGCTTTTGCTTCAGCCCACTCCTTTTGAGCACTATGTGTACTGCTCAAATAAACTAATAAACTAAACTAAACTAAGACTAATGCGGCTATTTGAACAATACGGTCGGCTCTCTGGGTACAAGATAAATATGAGTAAAACCCAGACGCTCACATTCAATTACAACCCGCCATTGATGATAACTACAAAGTATCCTATGGTGTGGCAGGCTGAATCATTAAAATATTTAGGCATTAATATACCAAAAAATGTATCAAAAATTGTTGAACTTAATTATACTCCACTGAATAAAAAGATAAAAGAAGATCTGAAAAGGTGGAATTTAATTCCTTACTTCTCTCTATACTCGCGTATTGAGTCCATTAAAATGAATATCTTACCACGACTACTATATTTGTTCCAGACTTTACCAATACAAATTGATCAAATTCAGTTTAATGAAATGGACAAAATGCTATCGAGATATATATGGGAGGGGAAAAAGCCAAGAGTATGTTTCAAGACCTTGCAATTAGCTAAAGAGAAGGGAGGATGGGGCCTGCCATCTTTAAGGGATTATTTTCGTGCAGCACAGATGAAGGCCCTGATAAATTGGTGTGATAAGCAAGTTTATTAAGGATGGAAAAGTTGTCAGTTTCGATACACTCAAACAAAATTATGCTCTGGAGAAACAGGATTTTTTTCGATACCTGCAAATACGTCATTATATAGAAACAAAAGTAAATCCTATATCAGAAGGTAACATGGTTACAATTGTTTAGAAATGCATATGATGGGAAATCAAAAAAGAAGCTTGTTTCAAGTTTGTATAAATGGTTGATGAATCGTAAGTCCCATTCTACTGAGTGTGTAAAGATATTGTGGGAGAAAGAGGGAGGGACAACAATATCAGAGGAAGAATGGACAACAATATGGAAAATCCAATGGAAATGTACAAACTCACAGAGATGGAAGGAATATGGATGGACAACAATAATAAGATTCTTTATCACTCCATGTCAAAAAACACACTTTGACAGACGACCTCCTATTTGTTAGAGAAAGTGTGGAGACCAACATGCAAATCATTCTCATATCTTCTGGAACTGTCCACTTATCAAACAATATTGGATGGACATTCACAGAGCATTACAAGATATTTTTAATTGTGTATTGCCTTTTGAAATGAAAACTGTATACTTTGGATGCTTACCACAGGAATGGAGACATAAAGACAAATATTTGTTAAGCATCCTGTTGGTGGCAAGCAAGAAATGCATAACTCAAAAATGGTTATCACAAGATATTCCCACCCTATCTGCGTGGTGGGACATAATAATGAATATTTTTAAAATGGAGGAGCTGACAGCATTAGTAAACCAAAAACAAGAGAAGTTTCTAGTATATTGGGAAAAATGGATCGCATATATAAAAATTAAAAAGCCTGCTTTGATTTTGAATGTCAAGTTAAAAACAACGTAATGGTCACTCCCTGAAGTTTTCATATCTGTTGTTTTTGTTTGTTTTGTTTTATGGTGTTTTATTTATTTATTTATTTTATTTTTTTATTATTTTTGTTTTGTTTTTGTTTTTTAGAGACGGGACAGTATTCTTTGAGAGTGAACAATAATAAATGTACCCATCTTTATACTGTTAAAATCTATAAATAAAGAATAAAAATAAAAAATAAAAATGTAAATGTAAAATAACAGCATTGGAATTACACATTTCAGTAACCACTATATTCTATGAAAGAAAGAAATTACGCTTTTCCTGGTATTTGGTAATAAGGTCAAATACGTCTTTATCATTATCTCTGTGTTGGTTAGAAAATGCAATATTGACCTAAAACAGCTGAATCAAATATCCAGTAGTTTCATTTCCTGAACCTATGATTAACGATATAAAATGAGGCCCTCGGTCACACAGGAACCCCAGACCCTGGTGTGTTTCTCAAGCAGCGTCACTGCTGCTGTCTAGGACATTAGGGGCCTCTGCGTTGCTACCATGCACAGCAAACTCAAAACCAACCAGAGGTCCACAGAGGGGGTGTGTTCTTCTGAAACAATTAGTACTGTCAAACAACTTAGATTAGATAAGAGAGGGACAGTCAGACCGTCCAATCAAAGAACTCTAATCCATATCCCTTGCAAAAAGATTCCATCCACTCAATCACAGATAAATCTCAAACATGCTGTACTCAATGTCAGATCATTAAAAAACAAGTCCTTGTTAATAAATAGTTTTATTTCCTCTTATAATCTAGACTTTATGTTTTTAACTGAAACATGGCTTGACAAAAACACTGGAAACGCAGTTTTGATTGAGTGTAGGCCATCAAATTTCAATTTTGTGTCTGAAACACGTCAAAACCAAAGGGGCGGGGGTGTCTGTGCCATATTCAGGGACAATATAGTCACCCACAAATTGTCATTTGGGGTTTTTCAATCATTTGAGTATGTGTCTTTCAAAATGGAGATAAAACAATCTTCCATACTTTATATGACTATTTACAAACCACCACAGAATTGTTTTATTGAAGATTTTATTGAATTACTTTCATTTATACTGACTGATTTTGATTGTTTGGTTATTTCAGGTGATTTTAATGTGCATGTGGATGTGACCAATGACAGGCATGCAAGAGAATTTAGAGCTGTTCTTGAAATGTTTGGTTTAACTCAGCACGTGAGTGAAGCGACTCACAACAAAGGTCACACTCTAGATCTAGTCATTACAAAAGGTGTTAATATATCAAATGTGAATGTTGTTGATGTTGCTTTATCTGATCATTTTTGTGTCTTCTTTGACCTGTCTGTTACACCCAAACCAGAGGTTGGGCCTGGAGTTATTCAAAGAAGACGCATAAATGATACAACAAGGACACAGTTTATGGAAATGATCAGATTTGAAAATCCCCCATGTTCTAATGTTGATAATCTGTTGGACTCTTACACATCAAGCGTCTTAAATGTGTTGGATACTATTGCTCCTGTCAAGGTTAAAATGGTTAACAATAGACAAAAGGCACCTTGGAGAAGTGAAGATTCGGTCAGGGCACAGAAAAGGGAGTGCCGAAAAGCCGAACGGAAATTGGGCAAGTCAAAGCTCCAGGTTCATTTTGAGATATACAAAGAAGCTCTTTGTGAGTTCAACCAGATCTTGCGTGGAGAAAGGGAGAAGTACTTCTCTAAAATCATCACTGCAGAAACAATTCTCGCGTTCTGTTTTCCACAGTAAACAGATTAACTAACCCTTCAGTTTCACTGCCCTTAGAACTAATCTCTACATCTAAGTGCAATGAGTTTGCAATATGTTTTTATGACAAAGTCCAAGGCATTAAAAATGCCATAACTTCAACAACACAAATAGCAACCCTGCCACCAGATAAACACCTTGAGCTGACACATTTCACACCTGTTACTGACAAAACAATGGAGGAGGTTATCTCCGGTCTGAGTTCATGCACATGCTGCCTTGATGAATTACCCACTAGATTTCTGAAGTCTGTGCTGACCAGCTTGTTACCACGACTTGTTCAGTTAGTCAACATTTCATTTGAGACTGGAGCATTTCCAAAGGCTCTGAAAACTGCGGTCATTAAGCCTCTTCTAAAGAAGAGCAGCCTTGATCCCAAGATACTGAACAACTACCGGCCCATATCAAACCTACCATTCTTAGGAAAAGTCCTGGAGAAAGTAATATATCAACCGCTCACTTACTTTCTCCTATCTAACAATGTGTTTGATACTTTCCAATCAGGTTTTAGGCCCCACCACAGCACTGAGACAGCTCTGATCAAGGTGACAAATGATATCCGTATGAACACCAACGCAGGTAAGGTCTCAGTTTTAGTTCTGCTGGACCTGAGCGCTGCCTTTGACACAGTGGACCACGGGATCTTACTTCACAGGTTAGAAAACTGGGTGGGAATCTCTGGTACTGCTCTAAACTGGTTCAAGTCCTATCTGGAGGATAGGACGTATTTTGTCGAAATTGGCAACTGTGTCTCAGACAAAATTTCCATGACCTGTGGAGTCCCCCAGGGCTCAATCTTGGGACCCCTCTTATTCAACTTGTACATGCTTCCATTGGGTCAGCTAATAAACAGCAACAATGTGTCGTACCACAACAACGCAGATGACACTCAGATCTACGTGTCACTGACGGCAGGTGAACATGGGCCTGTAGATACTCTCTGTCACTGACACAGGTGAACATGGGCCTGTAGATACTCTCTGTCACTGATACAGGTGAACATGGGCCTGTAGATACTCTCTGTCACTGACACAGGTGAACATGGGCCTGTAGATACTCTCTGTCACTGATACAGGTGAACATGGGCCTGTAGATACTCTGTCACTGATACAGGTGAACAGGGGCCTGTAGATACTCTCTGTCACTGCATCGAACAGATCAGTTTGTGGATGCAAAACAACTTTCTCCAACTAAACTCAGACAAAACTGAGATCATTGTTTTTGGCCCACAGACACAAAGACAAAGTGTTATCAGTCACCTTGAGTCTCTCTCTCTCTAAAACCAAAAAATCAGGTTAGAAATCTAGGAGTAATCATGGACTCAGACCTGAACTTAAACAGCCACATTAAAGCAATGACATCATCAGCTTTTTACCATCTGAAAACATTAAGATCAGAGGAATAGTGTCAAAACCAGACTTGGAGACACTCATCCATGCATTTGTCTCCAGCAGGCTAGACTACTGTAACGGCTGCTCACTGGCCTTTCTAAACGAGCTGTTAGAGCTGCAGAACATCCAGAACGCTGCTGCTCGAGTCCTGACAAGAACCAGGAAATATGACCATATTAGTCCAGTGCTCCGGTCTCTGCACTGGCTTCCTGTCACTCAGAGAATAGAATTTAAAACAGCTCTGCTTGTGTACAAGTCGTTTCATGGTTTAGCACCAAAGTCCATCTCTGACATGTTAGAACCGTATGAACCATCTCGGGCCCTGAGAACTTCAGGGAGGGGTCCCCTGGTGGTTCCCAGAGTCAGGACTAAACACGCTGAGGCTGAAGCTAAAATCTGGAACAGTCTTCATGAGGATGTGAGACAGGCCTCAACTCTGACAATGTTCAAATCCAGGCTGAAAACAGCTCTTTTTACCCGAGCAGATGAAAACTGAAAGTATTTTATCTGCACTCTTGCCTTTTACTGTCATTGATAAATTTTTATGTTGGATTTGATCTGTTTTCTTGTAATTTTATGCAACTGTGAAGCACTTTGAATTGCCTTGTGTATGAATTGTGCTCTACAAATAAACTTGCCTTGCCTTTTTGATGAGAGAACAACAGTGTAACAAGTTGTAAAAAATTGATTTCAGAAATAGTTTAAATTCCTCCAGGATTTTGTGATTAAAGGTTTAGCTTAAACATTATATATATATATATATATATATATATATATATATATATATAAATTAAAAGTAAAGTAAAGTCAGACTCGAGGTGCCTGAGAGGCAGATAGAGTGGTTTTAATCCACTTCGGGCCCACATGGAACCCATTTGCTTCAGTCTGAATGATTTAACCCAAGGATGAACTAGACATCGCCTCCTATGCCCAAATTTAACAAACAAAATGTATTTTAATATTTTGCGTTAATACGTAGTTGTGATGGCAACATTGTAAAATCCTGGAGGGCCTGTAAAATAACGACAGGCCAACGAACAAACCGTTCCTCATTTCCAAAAGACATGATTGGTCATTTTGCAGAGCAAGCCTCAAAGTGTGAAAGGCTGGAAGTTGTGACATGTTTGGGACGGGTGTAAATGAGCCAGAACTGGGCCATATCGTTATCGCAATATCATTTTGTTATATTGTTGTAATTTGTTATACCGCTGTGGACACTATATCATTTATGTTACGCTCAGCTCCATCAGAGCAGCATAAACACTGACTGTGTAGGACACAGGGGCAGGTGCTTACAAAGTAAAATGAGATGAAGGATGTAAACTGAGTAGATCATATTTATGAGGAAATTAGTATGGCGCAAAAAAAATAAAAAAAATAAATGAAAATACATGTATCTTCCCAATAGGCGCAAGGCTGGAATTTTGAAATAATTTGTCCTTTGTCAATGATAACAATAAATATGTTATCGTGATATTTCTTTTTTATTTCGTGATAGAGATTTTAGGCCATATCGCCCTGCCCTAGCCAGAACTGTAAAAATATTTACATAGGCTTGTGGCAACACATTCGCTAATGCTAACGCGGCTAGCTTATTAATCCTCTCATTGAGGCTCTGCACCTGCGAAAACATCATTATTGTGAGGAAAGACTTGCCTTTCCACGTCGCTTTTATAATAGAAGAAGAGTCCGAATTTTGGTTGAATTGAGTCAAACAGCTGGAATCGGGAGCTCGCGTTGTTACTTAATGTGTGTACACAACAGGACGTAATTCAGTGCTCCCGATTACAGCGGTTTGACTTAATTATATCAGAGTCTGGCTACTCTTCTTCTACTCTCAAGGCGACATGGAAAGATAAGTCTTTCCTAGCAATGATGATGTTTTAGCAGACCAGACAGTGAGTGTATTCATTCAAGCTGCTGAGGATGTTAGCTCGTCGCGTTAGCATTAGCAAATGTGTTGCTAATAGCCCATTTATTTATCAGAATCAGAATCAGAATCAGAATTCGTTTTATTGCCAAGGTTTGTGAACAAGGTTTACACACTAGGAATTTTACTTGGTGCAAACGTGCGACATAAAACATATAACACAGAATTAAGATAAAAAATAAGCTAAGAATGTTAAACTATAAGGCTATAAGGGCATGCATAAAATAAAAAATATTAAATAAATAAGATAAAATAAAGTGACATATGTTAAGACAACAACAATTTGACAATGAACAACAGTGGTTGTATATACAGATGTGTTGGCATATAAAGTGGTATTAAGTGTTTAAAGTGATAAAGTGATAGCAGCGGGTCTAAGTGTGGACACACCGCACACTGCAAGTGCAGATACATCCATGACTCTGTAACTGAGCTACAGAGACTTGTTTTTGTTCATGAGTCTGATAGCGGAGGTCTGGGTCTGGATAGACCGTAGCCACCTGCCTGAGGGGAGAGGGGTGAATAGTCCGTGTCCAGGGTGAGAAGGGTCAGCTGTGATCCGACCCACACGCCTCCGGGTCCTGGAGGTGAACAGGTCCTGGAGAGATGGAGCTCACAGCCGATCACCTTCTCTGTGGCAGCACAATGCGCTGCAGTCGGTGCTTGTCCCGTTCTGTAGCGCCGGGGAACCACACGGTTATTATGGAATCATGACTGTACTGTAGAGATGGGATGTCCTCACAGCATGACCCAAGATGATACATGGAGATGCTTTAGACTGTGATTCCCCTCACGCATGCATGTGCAAAGGGACCGGACACGTATGTACCAGCCATGAAAAGTCCATTTCATTCCTTTAATCATCAGACCAAGGACCTTCTGAACTGCGTTGAGTGTTTTAGAAGAGCTGATGTGTAAACGTCTGATGAGATGAAGTCCTTGTTTTCAAAACAATTCCAAGGGTTCATACATTGTAGGTTGGATTGCCACATACATGAAACACAGGTGAAACATACATGAAACACAGGTGAAACATACATGAAACACAGGTGAAACATACATGAAACACAGGTGAAACAGACACAGGTGAAACATACATGAAACACAGGTGAAACATACATGAAACACAGGTGAAACAGACACAGGTGAAACATACATTAAACACAGGTGAAACAGACACAGGTGAAACATACATGAAACACAGGTGAAACAGACACAGGTGAAACATACAATAAACACAGGTGAAACAGACACAGGTGAAACATACATGAAACACAGGTGAAACATACATGAAACACAGGTGAAACATACATGAAACACAGGTGAAACAGACACAGGTGAAACATACATGAAACACAGGTGAAACATACATGAAACACAGGTGAAACAGACACAGGTGAAACTTACAGTGAGGAAAATAAGTATTTGAACACCTGCTATTTTGCAAGTTCTCCCACTTAGAAATCATGGAGGGTCTGAAATTGTCCTCGTAGGTGCATGTCCACTGTGAGAGACATCATCTACAAAAAAAAAATCCAGAAATCACAATGTATGATTTTGTAACTATTTATTTGTATGATACAGCTGCAAATAAGTATTTGAACACCTGAGAAAATCGATGTTAATATTTGGTACAGTCGCCTTTGTTTGCAATTCCAGAGGTCAAACGTTTCCTGTAGTTCTTCACCAGGTTTGCACACACTGCAGGAGGGGTTTTGGCCCACTCCTCCACACAGATCTTCTCTAGATCAGTCAGGTTTCTGGGCTGGAGTTTGAGCTCCCTCCAAAGATTCTCTATTGGGTTTAGGTCTGGAGACTGGCTAGGCCAGAACCTTGATATGCTTCTTACAGAGCCACTCCTTGGTTCTCCTGGCTGTGCTTCGGGTCATTGTCATGTTGGAAGACCTCGACCCATCTTCAATGCTCTAACTGAGGGAAGAACTCGCAATACATGGCCCCGGTCATCCTCTCCTTAATACAGTGCAGTCGCCCTGTCCCATGTGCAGAAAAACACCCCCAAAGCATGATGCTACCACCCCCATGCTTCACAGTTAGGGATGGTGTTCTTGGGATGGTACTCATCATTCTTCTTCCTCCAAACACGTTTAGTGGAATTATCATCTGACCACATGACCTTCTCCCATGACTCCTCTGGATCATCCAGATGGTCCAAACTTCAGATGGGCCTTGACATGTGCTGGTTTAAGCAGGGGAACCTTCCGTGCCATGCATGATCTCAAACCATGACGTCCTAGTGTATTACCAACAGTAACCATGGAAACGGTGGTCCCAGCTCTTCCAGGTCATGGACCTGCTCCTCCCGTGTAGTTCTGGGCTGATTTCTCACCTTTCTTAGGATCATGGAGACCCCACGAGGTGAGATCTTGCATGGAGCCCCAGTCCGAGGGAGATTGACAGTCATGTTTAGCTTCTTCCATTTTCTAATGATTGCTCCAACAGTGGACCTTTGTTCACCAAGCTGCTTGGCCAGTTCCCCGTAGCCCTTTCCAACCTTGTGGAGGTGGACAAGTGTCTCTAGTGTCTTTGGACAGCTCTTTGGTCTGGGCCATGTTAGTAGTTGGAGTCTTACTGATTGTATGGGGTGGACAGGTGTCTTTATGCAGCGAACCACCTCAAACAGGTGCATCTACATTTAGGATCATACATGGAGGTGGACATTTTAAAGGCAGACTAACAGGTCTTTGAGGGTCAGGATTCTAGCTGATAGACAGATGTTCAAATACTTATTTGCAGCTGTATCATACAAATACATAGTTAAAAAAATCATACATTGTGATTTCTGGATTTTTTTTTTTAGATGATGTCTCTCACAGTGGACATGCACCTACGAGGACAATCTCAGACCCTCCATGATTTCTAAGTGGGAGAACTTGCAAAATAGCAGGGTGTTCAAATACTTATTTTCCTCACTGTATCTTCTCTTAGACTCGGTGCGGCTGGTCGGGGGGCGGAGCCTGTGTTCAGGATCTCTGCAGATCCAGGACCAGTCCTTGGCCCAGTCCTGGGCCGGGGTCTGTGAGGGGGCCTTGGACCGTCCCGGGGCAGAGGTGCTGTGCAGGGAGCTGGGCTGTGGGGCTCCTCTCCTCCAGGGGGCGCTCTCTCCTCTGGGGCAGACGTTCCACTGTGAGGGACACGAGTCTAAGCTGATGGACTGTCCCCGGACCAGGACCGGCCCAGAGACCTGCCCCACTCTCAACCTCACCTGTGCAGGTAAGGGGGCGGGGCCTGTAAAGGGCGGGGCCTGGAAAGGGGTGGTGCTCACCTGTGTTTGTGTCCAGAGCCGCTGAGGCTGGTGGGAGGGGCCAGTCGCTGTGAGGGGACGGTGGAGGCGGAGCTCAGAGGAGAGTGGAGACGATTGACGACCTCTTTCTTTCACCGCTGGGACCTGGAGGCGGCGACCGCCGTGTGTCGAGACCTGGACTGTGGATCTCCTGTTTCTACAGAAGTGAGACAAGGGTCTGAGAGTAAAGTGTGGGGCGTCCGCGCTGACTGTGTGAAGAAGAACTCTTCTGTGAGAGACTGTCTCTACGATCGTGGCTCATCTAAGTTCCTCCGCCAGGTTACTTGTTCAGGTTGGTTTAAATCCAGAGTTTCTTCTTCTTCTCTTCCTCTCAGTTTGTGAGAGTGGATGGTTCAAGTCAAACATCAGACACTGGTCAGTATGAGTTCCTTCCTGTAAAGCTCTGTCTGAAGTTGTCCGTTTTCCCCTATGATAACTTTACACTCTACAAAGGCAAGTTCTTTCTCTTTGGCGTCGAGTAAATGTCATGCTGGGGTCACAGCGTTGGTGTGATCTGTAGAAGGTCCCACTTCCTTCTCTTTAATTCTGATCCAGTGGCTGGGTTTATCTCCTGGGTCTGAGGCCAAGGCCTTCCTCTCCATGTCCTCCATGTAGAGGTTAGCCATGTAGAGGTTAGCCATGTAGAGGTTAGCATGTAGAGGTTAGCCATGTAGAGGTTAGCCATGTAGAGGTTAGCATGTAGAGGTTAGCATGTAGAGGTTAGCATGTAGAGGTTAGCCATGTAGAGGTTAGCCATGCAGAGGTTAGCATGTAGAGGTTAGCATGTAGAGGTTAGCATGTAGAGGTTAGCCATGTAGAGGTTAGCCATGCAGAGGTTAGCATGTAGAGGTTAGCATGTAGAGGTTAGCATGTAGAGGTTAGCATGTAGAGGTTAGCCATGTAGAGGTTAGCATGTAGAGGTTAGCATGTAGAGGTTAGCATGTAGAGGTTAGCCACTATGGGTGAGACTGGAGAGCCCATGGCACAGCCGTGGATCTGTCTGTAGAAGCTGCCCCTGAACTGAAAGTATGTGGTGCTCAGACAGATCTCCAGAAGTTGGCAGATGTGGTCAGGAGTGAGCTGGGTCCTATCAGCTAGAGTGCTCTCCTCAGGCTCTTCCTCACCGCTGTGAAGCTGCTGAGGTCGGGACAGATGTAAACAGTGCTGTCACATCGTAAGACACCATGGTTTCATCTGTTTCCAGCTGCAGGTGTTTGATCTTCTCCACAAACTCCTTGGTGTTTTCCACATGGTGTTCTGTGTTGCCGACCAAGGGGGATAAGATGAACTTGAGGTGTTTCTCCAGATTATAGGTGATGGAGTAGATGCCACTCACGATGGGTCTGAGAGGAAAACCTTCCTTGTGTATTTTTGGCAGACCATAGATACAGAGAATGGACTCTCCCAAGTAAAGCTTGTAATACAGCTTTTGGTCAATTATTTCTTCTTTTAGTTTCTGAAGATGTTCTATAATGTTCTTCCTGTACCCGCTGGTGGGGTCTCTTCTCAGTCGCTCATACGTGTTTTCCTCAAAGAGCAGTTGCTGGACCTTGGTCTCGTAGTCAGCTGTGTTGAGGACAACTGTGCATCTACCTTTATCCGCTGGAAGGATGGTAATGCTCTCGTCCTTCTTCAAAGCTGCCAAAGCTCTTCTTTCCTCTCCAGAGATGTTGGAGGGAGGAGGTCTGGAGCTCTTGAGTGCTGCTGAGATTTTCAGTCGGAGGTCCCCTGCTTCAGGCTCAGTCATCCTGTTATTCCTAATGGCTGATTCTGCTGCTGTGATGACGTCCACTGTAGGAATGGATTTGGGTGTGATGGAAAAATTCAGCTCCTTGTAGAGCATGCTCTTCTCCGCCTGGGAGAGTTCCCTGAAGGAAGGTTTTCCTCTCAGACCCATCGTGAGTGGCATCAACTCCATCACCTATAATCTGGCGAAACACCTCAAGTTCATCTTATCCCCTTTGGTCGGCAACACAGAACACCGTGTGGAAAACACCAAGGAGTGTGTGGAGAAGATCAAACACCTGCAGCTGGAAACAGATGAAACCATGGTGTCTTACGATGTGACAGCACTGTTTACATCTGTCCCGACCTCAGCAGCTTCACAGCGGTGAGGAAGAGCCTGAGGAGAGCACTCTAGCAGATAGGACCCAGCTCACTCCTGACCACATCTGCCAACTTCTGGAGATCTGTCTGAGCACCACATACTTTCAGTTCAGGGGCAGCTTCTACAGACAGATCCACGGCTGTGCCATGGGCTCTCCAGTCTCACCCATAGTGGCTAACCTCTACATGGCTAACCTCTACATGCTAACCTCTACATGCTAACCTCTACATGGCTAACCTCTACAGGCTAACCTCTACATGGCTAACCTCTACATGGCTTACCTCTACATGGCTAACCTCTACATGGCTAACCTCTACATGCTAACCTCTACATGGCTAACCTCTACATGCTAACCTCTACATGCTAACCTCTACATGGCTAACCTCTGCATGGCTAACCTCTACATGCTAACCTCTGCATGGCTAACCTCTACATGGCTAACCTCTACATGCTAACCTCTACATGGCTAACCTCTACATGCTAACCTCTACATGGCTAACCTCTACATGGCTAACCTCTACATGCTAACCTCTACATGGCTCACCTCTACATGGCTAACCTCTACATGGCTGGTTGGCCATGTAGAGGTTACATGGCTAACCTCTACATGGCCAACCTCTACATGCTAACCTCTACATGCTAACCTCTACATGCTAACCTCTACATGGCTAACCTCTACATGGCCAACCTCTACATGCTAACCTCTACATGCTAACCTCTACATGCTAACCTCTACATGGCTAACCTCTACATGGCCAACCTCTACATGGCTAACCTCTACATGGCTAACCTCTACATGCTAACCTCTACATGGCTAACCTCTACATGGCTAACCTCTACATGGCTAACCTCTACATGCTAACCTCTACATGGCTAACCTCTACATGGCTAACCTCTACATGGCTAACCTCTACATGCTAACCTCTACATGGCTAACCTCTACATGGCTAACCTCTACATGGCTAACCTCTACATGGCTTACCTCTACATGCTAACCTCTACATGGCTAACCTCTACATGCTAACCTCTGCATGGCTAACCTCTACATGCTAACCTCTACATGGCTAACCTCTACATGGCTAACCTCTACATGCTAACCTCTACATGGCTAACCTCTGCATGGCTAACCTCTGCATGGCTAACCTCTGCATGGCTAACCTCTGCATGGCTAACCTCTACATGCTAACCTCTACATGGCTAACCTCTACATGCTAACCTCTACATGCTAACCTCTACATGGCTAACCTCTACATGCTAACCTCTACATGCTAACCTCTACATGCTAACCTCTGCATGGCTAACCTCTACATGCTAACCTCTACATGCTAACCTCTACAGGCTAACCTCTACATGCTAACCTCTACATGCTAACCTCTACATGGCTAACCTCTACATGGCTAACCTCTACATGCTAACCTCTGCATGGCTAACCTCTGCATGGCTAACCTCTACATGCTAACCTCTGCATGGCTAACCTCTACATGCTAACCTCTGCATGGCTAACCTCTACATGCTAACCTCTACATGGCTAACCTCTACATGGCCAACCTCTACATGGCTAACCTCTACATGGCTAACCTCTACATGCTAACCTCTACATGGCTAACCTCTACATGGCTAACCTCTACATGGCTAACCTCTACATGCTAACTCATACTGACCAGTGTCTGATGTTTGACTCTAACCATCCACTCCAGCACAAACTAGGGGTCATCATGACGCTCAGACATGGAGCTAAAGAGGAGCTACCAGTGCAGAAGGAAAGACCAGAGAGGAGCAACATGTCCAGAGAGCCCTCTCAGACTGTGGCTCCTCCCTGGTCCTTCACTAAAGCACAAAGGGCAAGAAGACCCAAAGAACCAGACCGACTCCAGAGCCCAGAAGAACCAGACCGACTCCAGAGCCCAGAAGAACCAGACCGACTCCAGAGCCCAGAAGAACCAGACCGACTCCAGAGCCCAGAAGAACGGGAGGTAGTGCCGTATGTAGCCGGGGTCTCAGAGGAACTTCAGAGGATCTTTAGGCAGCACAGGATTCCAGTGAACCACAAACCGGTGAACACACGGAGACAAACATGAGTTCATCCCAAAGACAAAACTCCGAGCCACAAACAAAGCAATGTGGTTTATTCAATTCAATGCAAAGAAGAAGAATGCAAACAACATTATATTGGAGAAACGAAACAAGTTTTACAGAAGAGACTTTATCAACACCGAAGAGAAAGCACAAGTGGCCCTCAGTCGGCGGTGCACCTCCACCTCAAAGCCTCCAACCACTCCTTTGAGGACGAGGAGGTCAACATTTAGCTAAAGAAGAACGTTGGTTTGAAAGAGGAGTTAAAGAAAGAAAATCCCTCCATGAACCGGAATGGCCTCAGATTTAATCTCCCGTCACTTTACTCCAATCTCCTTCAGGGGAAACCGACAGGGCGGGGCCAGTCCAAGGAGGCGGCCCCTCAGCCAACAACAGAACAATAGGCAGGTAATTAGCAGTGATCATCTATGAATAGGACAGGACTGACCGATACTGAGGTGAGCAGATCGTTACAGACGCTCTACTTCAAAGGTGTTTACCCACAGGTGAGAGTAGCTGTGATTAGAGGGGAGGAGCCAACCCTAACTCCTCCCCGTTGGTCTATATATTCAGCTGCGTCCATAGTGGGCCCTTTGTCGCTGACGAAGCCTTTTGGATGAGAGGCGAAACGTTCGAAGACTTCAACGACTGAGTACAGAAGATGAATCACGTACCTTCATTTATATATAATATCTGTATTTCCTGTGTGTCCAGAGTGTTTCTGAGCTGAGAGTCACCAGTGAGGTCCTCCTTTGTGAGATAATAAAGGCTTATCTTCTCGTAGACTCGGTGCGGCTGGTCGGGGGGCGGAGCCTGTGTTCAGGATCTCTGCAGATCCTGGACCAGTCCTTGGCCCAGTCCTGGGCCGGGGTCTGTGAGGGGGCCTTGGACCGTCGCGGGGCAGAGGTGCTGTGCAGGGAGCTGGGCTGTGGGGCTCCTCTCCTCCAGGGGGCGCTCTCTCCTCTGGGGCAGACGTTCCACTGTGAGGGAAACGAGTCTAAGCTGATGGACTGTCCCCGGACCAGGACCGGCCCAGAGACCTGCCCCACTCTCAACCTCACCTGCAAAGGTAAGGGGGCGGGGCCAGGGGCGGGGCCTGGAAAGGGGTGGTGCTCACCTGTGTTTGTTTCCAGAGCCGCTGAGGCTGGTGGGAGGGGCCAGTCGCTGTGAGGGGACGATGGAGGCGGAGCTCAGAGGAGAGTGGAGACGAGTGACGACCTATAACCCCTGGGACCTGGAGGCGGCGACCGCCGTGTGTCGAGACCTGGACTGTGGATCTCCTGTTTCTACAGAAGTGAGACGAGGGTCTGAGAGTAAAGTGTGGAGGGTCAGCGCTGACTGTGTGAAGAAGAGCTCTTCTGTGAGGGACTGTCTCTACGCTGACTCATCTGACCTCAGATTCCTCCAGGTTACTTGTTCAGGTTGGTTTAAATCCAGAGTTTCTTCTTCTTCTTCTTTTCCAGGATTGCAAAGTCGGTGTTACATTTTCTTTCCATATTTTGGTAATTTGTTTAATAGCCGTTATTCTCATGATATTGAACAATGGGATATCTAAGCTTCGAATTTTATCCATAATGTCTAGACCCAATAGGTGTTTGATTTCCAAATGTCCTCTTATGCGTAGTAGTGTTTTTATCGCACGTTTTACTTTTCCCCAGAATGGTAAAACAACGGGACAGGCAAATAACATATGGGTAAGATTTGCCCTTTGTTCCCCACACCTTCTCCAACATTCGGTCTCCCCTGTGGGTGAATATTTTCCACTCTGTACTGGGCTGATAAAAAACCTGACACACACTTTCCAGGCAAATTCACGACAACATTTTGAGTAACTTTAACGTTTCCTTTTACACATTGATCCCAATCTTCTTGTTCTATTTTAATATTCATTTCTTCCTCCCATTTACATTTAGCCTTATTTTCCACTATCATATATTCTTGTAATAATTCATACAATTCACAAATCTTTCCTTTATTTTTATTAACAAGCTATTGTATTAATTTATTCTTGTTGTGTTTCAATTGTTTCATTAAATATCTTCTTATTTGCAAGTATTTAAAGAAATGCTTCTTATCAATGTTAAATGTAGATGCAATCATTTCAAAGGAGTCTATAGTATTGTTTGTTACCATCTGAGTGTATGTTATCAGCCCTTTATCTGCCCAAACCTCAAGGCTTTTATCCAACTTATTTGCCATGAGATCTGGATCGTGTCTCATTTCTCTAAGCATAACCAATCCATTATCAATTTGTGTTACTCTACAAATATTTTTCCAGCTTTTTAATGTACTTAAGACACAAAAGTTCTGTCCCTGATGTTTTTTCCATTGAGATTTTTCCAGAAAGGGAAGTGTTCTTAAAGATGTATCTACCAACGCCCTTTCAATATTAATCCACTTTGGTTCACTTTTTGTAATTATCACTTTTATAATTATGAGTATTTGGGTTGCATAGACGTAATTCTGTAAATTTGGTAATCCTAATCCACCCTCCTCTTTGGGGTTTAACAGGAGTTTACATTTAATTCTATGCTTTCTGTTGTTCCAAATAAAGTCTGCAATCATCCTGTTCCAAGAGTAAACATTAGTTCTTGACAATGATATCGGTATTGCTTGAAATAAAAATAAGTACTGGGGTATCATCATTTTAATTATTTCAATTCTACTTAGTATTCCCAGTGAAAATAGTTTCCATCTATTCATGTCCATTCTTAACTTTTTTTCCAGTGTACCATAATTCAACTCAAAGAGGTCCCCTGTACACTCCTAAATATTTTACTTTTGACGCTTCCCAGTTGAATTTATACTTGTCCTTCAGAGCTTGACAAATGGGATTACCTATTGTCAACGATTCACATTTACTTTCATTGAGTTTAAATCCAGATAGTGCACTAAATTCTTTAATGGTGTCCATTAATTTTGGAAGAGAGTCTTCAGGTTTCGTGAGGTAAATTATGATATCATCAGCGTATAACGCTAGTTTATGAACCTCACTCCCAATCTGAATTCCTATTATGCTTTCATTTTGTCTAATTGCTGCTGCGAGCACTTCTATATACATTACAAATAATAACTATGAGAGAGGATCTCCTTGTCGAGTTCCTCTTTGGATTGTGAACCGTCTCGATAGCGTTCCATTTGTCTTCACTCTGGAGGTAGGATTACTGTATAGTGCCTGTATCCATGACTTCCATTTGGGCCCCGAAGCGTTCTAACATTTCAAACAAAAAAGGCCAACTCACTAAATCAAAAGCCTTCTCGGCATCAATTGTCAATAATGTCAAATCCATTTTTTTTTTTTTTGCATGATCCATTACATCAGGGGTGCTCACACTTTTTCAGCATGCGAGCTACTTATAAAATGATCAAGTCAAAATGATCTACCTACAAAAAAAATGCAAAACATATATTTATTTCTAAATATATTGAGGATTCTCTATATCTACAAGTAAATAGCTCCTCCTCTGGCCCTGTGTTGTCAGCTGGTTGTCAGGCCGCACACGTGATTGACAGCCAGCGTGACTGACAGAGTTATCAGCCAATCAGATATACATTGACAGTCACCCCCTGATTCTACTGCCGGGCCCTTGCCCCCCCCCCCCCCCCCAGCGGGACACGGGTCCCACCGTTCTGCGCGCTTCCCGGAAAAGTGCCCGCATCGCTGCTCGCGCAGCTCACGTCTCCCCACGCTCGGCCCTTCTGTCCAAGGGGATTCTTCCCGGAACCGGTCTCGGTCCTACTCAACTGGCTCAACTCACCGCTGTCCTGCCGTCTGGTGATTCGTCTCCGTCTCCGCCCGCTTCGCCGCCTCCTTTCGTTATCCAGGGAGGGAAACGGTCCAGGAAGTCTTCTGTTCCCCCCGCCAAACGCCGCCGGGGTCGTCCTCCATCCGTGGCTCCGGCCCATGTCTCGTCTTCGCCTTGGCCTGTTTTCGCTGCAGCTCCGGGCTCCATGACTGCCGCCGCTGCCGTGCGGGGCTCCACATCTGCGGGCTCCGCGTCTGCCGCTGCCGCGCTCGGCTCCAGAACTGCAGGCGCAGTGCTTGCCGCTGCCGCGCCAGGCTCAACTACCGCCGCCTCCACGTCTGCCGCGCGGCGTTGGACTCCCGGTCTGTCTCAGCTCCTCCGGTTCCGTCCGTGTTCTCCGGGGATTCCTCGTCTTTTGCCGCGACCCCACCCATGTCCGCGGAAGACCGTCGTCTGATGTCTGCCTCCATGGACGCTTTTCGCCACTCCGTCTCCGGGCTGTCGGCCCATCTCCTGCTCAACGCCGCTCGTCCTGCCATCTCCACTCAGCCTGCGCTCGGTGCGCTCCACGCTTCTCTCGCCGCGGTGACTCAGCCGGATCCCCCGCTCTTCGCCCTCGCCAGCGCCCATCCTGGGCCGTCTCTGGGTAGGCCGTATTCTCCGTTGCACGCTAATATCTCGTCAAGGCTGCGTTCGAAAATCTTGCGGGGCGATTACGTGAACCTGGTCTTGCCCATTCTCCCCTCTCCGAGGTCGAGGACCAGATCGCGTCCTCGTGTATCCGGATCGCCGCCCGAGTTTGACTATTACCTATGTCTGATCAGGGATCTGAATTTAAAATGCAGTCGGTCGCGTTCTACCAATATCACAAGGCTTTCGCAGCCAAATCAGCGTCGCTAATCACTCATGCTAACGTGCATCTGGACTGGTCCGTTCTCGATACAGAGTTGTTGCTCACGCTCACTCAGGCTGTCTCAGTTCGCTGTGCGGTTCAGTCAGTCCGATCGTTTCTTTCACCGCTCGCAGCCCGCGCACCAGCCACACGCTCTCAAGGGCCTCTCATCCCCACTAGGGGGTCGCTCTACTACGCTACGGTGGACCAAAAGAGAATAAAGAACACAAGGCTCGCGGCCAAATCAGTGCCGCTACTCGCTCAAGCTAACGTGCGTCTGGACTGGGCCGTCCTTGATACAGAATAGGTCGCGTTCACGTTATAGAATTCTATTTTAGTTGGAGGGCAGGTGTCAATACAACTCTATGGGAGAGAAACAGTTTCGAAAAATTCCCAAAAAGATGTCCAAATGTTTTCTCTGATCGTCATGTGATAGTATTGGATTCACAAAACTGACATGTGAATTTTATGGCTGAAGGTCTTTCTACTGGCCAACATCAAGCGCACGTTTTTGAATATTGTCTCCACTTCCGGACGTGTGTGAAGAAATAATTAGACACATGTGCTGGAGGATATGACTTTGAACTTTGACAGCTGTTTCATGTGAATTGGCTCCGGAATAACAGAGAAGTTAGCAATGATCTAAGATTAGACATCTGCATTTTGAGTGTCACTATGGTTACAGTTTGAATTTTCAGTTTTCTCCACCCCAATGTTATACTATAGGATCTTCGGAATGTTGTGATGTCACGTGAACGCTACTCATTGTTGCTCACGTAGGCTGTATCTGTTCGCTGTGCGGTTCCGTCGGTAATTCCGCCCTCTTTGCCCATCATTTCTTTCACTGCTCGCAGCCCGCGCAACAGCTGCACGTTCTCAAGGGCCCCTCATCCCCATTAGATCGCCGTGGCAGATAGATAAATAAATAAATAAAATTCGAGATATTAAGCAACAACTTCAAAAGTCATGACGCTTTGTGAAAAAAAAAAAAAAAAAACTCTTATGAGACGGCGCTCGTGTTTGCATTTATTCAGATTCAGCCACACCCGTTAACTCCCGCATCGCAAAGAAACATCTCAACGCTCGTATCTTCACATTTCCCACAAACGCAGATAAAATTTAGTCAAGGGGTAAAGGAAGCAAACATTTATCCGTCAAATGATTAATTCAGATGGTGTTTGGTTAAGTTAGAGCCCAGACAGTGAGGTTTAACGGCGTATTGACCGGTTGAACACTCGTGCTAGCCCGGTGCAGTTCCCCAAACTCACGCTACATCAGTTTCATCAGAATCAGAATCAGAATTCGTTTTATTGCCAAGGTTTGTGAACAAGGTTTACAAACTAGGAATTTTACTTGGTGCAAACGTGCGACATAAAACATATTACACAGAATTAAGATAAAAAATAAGCTAAGAACGTTAAACTATAAGGCTATAAGGGCATGCATAAAATAAAAAATATTAAATAAATAAGATAAAATAAAGTGACATATGTTAAGACAACAACAATTTGACAATGAACAACAGCGGTTGTATTTACAGATGTGTTGGCATATAAAGTGGTATTAAGTGTTTAAAGTGATAAAGTGATAGCAGCGGGTCTAAGTGTGGACACACCGCACACTGCAAGTGCAGATACATCCATGAGTCTGTGACTGAGCTACAGGGACTTGTATTTGTTCATGAGTCTGATGGCGGAGGGAAAAAACTGTTCAAGTGGCGGGAGGTATGGGTCTGGATAGACCGTAGCCTCCTGCCTGAGGGGAGAGGGGTGAATAGTCCGTGACCAGGGTGAGAAGGGTCAGCTGTGATCCGACCCACACGCCTCCGGGTCCTGGAGGTGAACAGGTCCTGGAGAGATGGGAGCTCACAGCCAATCACCTTCTCTGCAGCACGCACAATGCGCTGCAGACGGTGCTTGTCCCGTTCTGTAGCGCCGGGGAACCACACGGTGATGGAGGAGGTGAGGATGGACTCGATGATGGCCGTGTAGAACTGCGCCAACATCTTGGTTGGCAGCTTGAGTTTCCTCAGCTGCCGCAGGAAGAACATCCTCTGCTGGGCCTTCTTGATGAGGGAGCTGATGGTTGGTGCCCAGGAAACGGAAGGAGTCCACGATGGAAATGGGGGTGGAAGAGTCTGTCAGGGCAAGGGGGGACGGTGGGGCTGTGTCTTTCCTAAAGTCCACGATCATCTCCACTGTCTTCTGGGCGTTCAGCTCCAGGTTGTTGTGGCTGCACCAGGACGCCAGCCGTTCCACCTCTCTCCTGTAGGCGGACTCATCGCCGTCCGAGATGAGCCCGATGAGGGTGGTGTCGTCCGCAAACTTGATCAGTTTAACGGTCTGGTGGCTGGAGGTGCAGCAGTTTGTATACAGGGAGAAGAGCCAGGGGGAAAGTACACAGCCCTGAGGAGTTCCAGTATTTGTAGTCCGAGTGTCCGAGACGATCTTCCCCAGCCGCACGTGCTGTCTCCGGTCCGTCAGGAAGTCGGTGATCCACCTGCAGAGGGAGTCGGGCACGCTGAGCTGGTAGAGCTTGTCTCGTAGCAGTCCAGGGAGGATGGTGTTGAAGGCAGAGCTGAAGTCCACAAACAGGATCCTGGCGTAGGTTCCTGGGGAGTCCAGATGCTCCAGGGTGAAGTGGAGCTGAAGTCCACAAACAGGATCCTGGCGTAGGTTCCTGGGGAGTCCAGATGCTCCAGGGTGAAGTGGAGGGCCAGATTGACTGCGTCGTCCACAGACCTGTTGGCTCTGTAGGCGAACTGCAGCGGGTCCAGGAGGGGGGCGGTGATGTCCTTGAGGTGAGGCAGGACCAAGCGCTCAAAAGTCTTCATGACCACAGACGTCAGTGCCACCGGCCTGTAGTCATTAAGTCCTGTGATCCGTGGTTTTTTAGGGACAGGGACGATGGTGGACGATTTGAAGCAGGACGGCACGCGGCATGACTCCAGGGAGGTGTTGAAAATGTCTGTGAAGACGGGAGCCAGCTGATCCGCGCAGTGTCTCAGGGTGGAGGGGGAGACACCATCCGGCCCAGGGGCCTTCCGCAGTTTCAGTTTCAGGAACTGCCGACGCACTTCCTCTTCTTGGATGGAGAGAGCAGGGGGGGTGGGAGGGTTTGTGGAGACCTTTGATGAAGTGCTGGGGTCGTTGATGGTAGAGGTGATGATGGGGGGAGCAGGGGCAGCTGGAGTGTCTAGAGAGGTGTCAAAGGCTGATGGGCGTTCGTGGCGGCAGTAATGTGTATTCAGACTCTGGGCGAGGCACAGGTCGTTCAGAGCCCGGGGGGCCTTGGGCTTGTAATTGGTGATCGCCCTAAGACCCCGCCACACTGCTCCAGAGTCATTGGAGGAGAACTGATGTTGGAGACGGGCTGAGTATGCAGCTTTAGCTTTCTCCACCTCCCTGCTAAAGCTGTACCTTGCCTCCCTGTAATGGTCTCTGTCGCCATTTTTGTTGGCCGTCTCTTTCTCCTTTCGTAGGTGTCGGAGTTTGGGGGTGAACCAGGGTTTATCATTATTAAAACAAACCCTAGTGCGCGTTGGTATGATGCGCTCCTCATTGAACTGGATGTATGAGGTCACAGTGTCCGTATATTCATCCAGGTTGTTACCAGCCTTTAACGCTTCCCAGTCTGTTGTCTCCAAACATGAGCGCAGCTCCTCCACAGCCTCAGAGGTGAACGTCTTTATTGTGCTCACTACAGGTTTAGCGAGTTTCAGTCTTTGTCTGTATGAGGGGATTAAGTGGACCATCACGTGATCTGAAAGTCCGAGTGCAGCGCGGGGGACAGCGTGGTATGCGTTGCGTATTGTAGTGTAACAGTGATCCAGCGTGTTCTCCTCTCTGGTGGGGCATTTAATAAACTGTCTGTATTTGGGTAATTACTGGCTCAGGTTCCCCTTGTTAAAGTCACCAAGCATAATAACAAGAGAGTCCGGGAAGGTCCGCTCCGTGTGTAGTATCTGCTCCGCGAGCGCGCGCTGAGCTTCGAGAATGTCCGTGCCCGGCGGTAGATACGCAGCCACCAGAATAAATGAAACTATTTCCCGCGGTGAATAAAAAGGCTTACAGTTAATGAAGAGATATTCCGGAGCAGGAGAGCAGTGTTGGGAGATCGCTGTAGTATCAGTACACCAGCTGCTGTTGATGTAGAAACAAACTCCACCGCCTTTTGTTTTCCCGGAGAGCGTCGGGTCCCGATCCGCGCGGAGAAGCTGAAAGCCCTCCAGGTGAACCGCGCTGTCCGGGACCTTCGCGCTCAGCCATGTCTCCGTGAAACAGAGAACGCAGGACGAGGAGAGGTCCTTGTTTCTTCTCATCAGCAGCGCTAGTTCGTCCATCTTGTTGGGAAGTGAGCGAGCATTCGTGAGGAATACGCCAGGTAAAGGCGTGCGTGCACCGCGCCTGCGAAGGCGAACAAGGGCCCCCGCACGCTTTCCCCTCCGGCGGCGTCTCACTTGTTTGGTCAAAAAGTGGACCAAATCCGCGGCTGTTGCCAAAAAAACTGGCAGTAGGTCCGTAGAGGTGATTGACCTGATGTTCAGAAGCTCTTCACGGGTGTAAGAGCACGCGGACACACAGTAAACGCACAATAACAGACACAACAGAGCGCACGAAAGCACCGTGGCTGCCTTCCTCGGCGCCATCTTTTGTCATCACTCGCATCACTCGCTTTACAAACACATCCAAAACTGATGTTCCTCACCTTAAAGTTACTGTCAGGCCCTTTGTACCGATGAAGACACGCTGTCCACCTGCCGAGGACGCGAAAAGCCCTGCTCCTCCATGTGAGAATCCGTAAAAAACTCCAGAAACACATGCACGAGTGTCCTTGTGCTTCGGTTTGGTCAAATCTGTCCGTCCGTCCAACAATAATCCTCAGTATTCTCACTTTAGCCATTTTTCAGCGGTTTACAGAGACATGTTTACATTTCAGCCGCTCTGAGGTGAGGAGCCGCATGAACACAGCTACGCAAAGCGGAGCGTATGCGCCGCGGAGCGACGCGATACTGGCGCGGATAATGGGATAATGCCAATACATATGTTTTTAAATGTATGGAAAATAAGGCGCGGGTCATATTTAATTGTTTGGCCTCGGGGAGCCTATTGAAAAGGTCCAGTCTAAACTAGTAAATGTAAAGTCAATGAAAATTCACGTTGTGAAAGTGGGGGGGACCAATCAACCACTTTTCAAAAGTGGGGGGGACACGTCCCCCTCACAATGAATGGTTCCGACGCCCATGATTCTGCCCCCCACTCGGGCCCAGTTCCCAGCTCAATAGCATCATACCCTTTTTCGCTCACTACGCTACGGTGGACCACGCTATCGCGCAGATAAAGCAGCCGGGTCGTGGCGCTAGGCTCGCAAGGCCGACGTCGCAGACGCTTTAAAAATCGTCCCCATTCATCCGTTTCTGTGGCACCTTTGCAGTGGGAGTCTAGATTTTATTTCGCGGTTCGGCTGACGTTCAGTTGTAGGAGCAGCCCGTTGCTCGTTAACATGGTTTCGGAGGCGCTGTGCTGGATCCTACTCAATACGTCGGGGTTTAGTCCGTACTCCACTCGCTCGTGCCCGGCCCTCGCCCGGCACGTCCTCGTCTAAACTCAAGCTCCTCTTCGGCCTTCTGGGCGTGCCCCTGTCGGTCAAAGACAGTCGTTCCAGCCACGGAGCTGGAGTTTTTGGGGATCAAACTGGACTATGTCGCCATGGTCGCTTCTCTTCCGCCCGATACGCTGGCCGCATTTCCGACGTGATTCAGAAAGCAGCTTCCACCCGCGATATCACAAAGCAGCAGCTCCTGTCCCGGCTGGGCCTCCTCATTTTGCCATGCATATCGTTCCCCAGGGGCGTTCTTTCATCTCGCGGCTGCTCGTCGCAGCTCACTCCGTTACATCGCTGTTCGACTCGGTCTTCCTGAACGAAGGGCGTCGCTCCGACCCGCGTTTCTGGTCCTGCTGCTAAACGACGCACAGGTGTCGTTCTCCTACGATGACGTCGTACGTTCCGCGGACGCTTTGTAATTTGTCACGGATGCCACCCCGTCCTCCGGTTCGGGGGGTTTCTATCAGGGTAAATGGTTCGCTGAGACATGGCCTCCTTCCTTCTCCGATTCGAGTTTTCATCGAATTCTTCAATCGTTCCTCAAGAGATCCAAAGGCAAGGCGCCTGTAACAGTCATTGCCACACAGGGGGGGCTTTCTGCCTTTTCTAACCATGCGAAATTTGCTCAAACGTCGAAGCTCGGTCCGCCCACTCAAGCGCTGTTTCTAACCCCTGAAGGTTAACTATGACGGCATCCAGGTTTCAACATACCTTCGGTCGGCGCTCTTATCTGGGAACTATCCCCACACAACTATTCAGCCCACTCATTCAGAATCGGCGCCGCTACATCGCTGCCGCTCAAGGTCCCCCGCAGCAACACTCCAACAGCTGGGGCGCTGGTCTTCCTCGGCTACATCTCTTACATCCGCCCTGAGTCGAACTCCTTCCTTTCAGTTCAACGTTCCCTTCATAACTATAAGTTTCGTGCAAATAACTGGTGGTGGTCTAGACCCATCTCGCTCGGCTCTCATTCTCGTCAGATACACAAACATAGGCTCGCCGCCGGAGGCTTCTCCTCCTCGTCTGCTGCTCTCTAGAGGGCCTCTGCTCTGTTCTGCTACCCTCGCCGGAGGTTCCCGTTCTGCGCTGCTCGGCTCCCCTCGTCGGAGGGTTCCCGTTTCTGCTCCCCTCGTCGGAGGGTTTCTGTTTCTGCGCTGCTCGGCTACCCTCGTCGGAGGGTTCCCGCTCTGCGCTGCTCGGCTACCCTCGTCGGAGGGTTTCCGTTTCTGCCTGATGCCCTCGCCAAAGGGATTTTAAGCTTCACCCGCATCGTCATTTCTACAGCTCAAAGGCTGTCATTATCTCAGCGGTTTTGTCTCGGCCTGCGCGCTCATTTTAAGCGCAGTCACTCGCCCTGTCAAACGTGGTAAGCTCAGCTCCATCAAAAACACAAGCAATCGTCATGTCATTGTCTCGGCTCAGACCCCGGGTAATTTTTGGGGGAAGATCCTGGCTATCGTTCTACGCCGTGCGGATTTATCGTTCATCCAATCCTCCGCCGGGGTCTGAGCCCCAAATTATGTTTTGCATTCATTCAATAAAACGTCTAAAACGCTTTTCTGTCTGTGTGAGTCTTATCAGGTTGAAATGAAGCTTATGCGCAAATTCAACAAGGAAGACTCAACAGCTGTTTAAACCACCGCTCATCACCAGCAGCTGTTTCCACTCATCAATCACAGTCCAGCCATTCAGCTTCTCCACATCAACCAATCATCGCTCCAAGATTCCTTCATAAGCACCATGGCCCATCACTCCGAGTTTCCCAGCCGTGCTGCAACCCTCCTCCACCCCTATTCTCCACCTGGGCTCTCTCGGCGCTGCTCGAACGTCTGGTCACCCTGGGTCTTCTACCACCACCAGTGTCCAGGCTCCGGGGGAAGATCCTGGCTATCGTTCTACGCCGTGCGGATTAATCGTTCATCCAATCCTCCGCCGGGGTCTGAGCCCCAAATTATGTTTTGCATTCATTCAATAAAACGTCTAAAACGCTTTTCTGTCTGTGTGAGTCTTATCAGGTTGAATTACGGTTGATTTGCGTTTGAGTTCATCTCTGGTGTCTCGCTCTGTCAACAAAACATCTCCTAAAACATCCACCTGTTTCCACGTTTTAACGCGCTCGTCTCCGTCATGTGTCGTGTGTTTCCGTATGCTAGCCCGAGTGTTTCCGTATGCTAGCCCGAGTGTTCCCGTATGCTAGCCCGAGTGTTCCCGTATGCTAGCTCGAGTGTCCCCGTATGCTAGCCCGAGTGTTCCCGTATGCTAGCTCGAGTGTTCCCGTATGCGAGCCCAAGTGTTCCCGTATGCGAGCCCGAGTGTTCCCGTATGCTAGCTCGAGTGTTCCCGTATGCTAGCTCAAGTGTTCCCGTATGCGAGCCCGAGTGTTCCCGTATGCTAGCACGAGTGTTCCCGTATGCTAGCTCGAGTGTTCCCGTATGCTAGCCCGAGTGTTCCCGTATGCTAGCACGAGTGTTCCCGTATGCTAGCTCGAGTGTTCCCGTATGCTAGCACGAGTGTTCCCGTATGCTAGCTCGAGTGTTCCCGTATGCGAGCTCGAGTGTTCCTGTATGCGAGCCCGAGTGTTCCCGTATGCTAGCACAAGTGTTCCCGTATGCTAGCTCGAGTGTTCCCGTATGCTAGCTCGAGTGTTCCCGTATGCTAGCTCGAGTGTTCCCGTATGCTAGCTCGAGTGTTCCCGTATCCTAGCTCGAGTGTTCCCGTATGCTAGCACGAGTGTTTCCGTATGCTAGCTCGAGTGTTCCCGTATGCTAGCACGAGTGTTCCCGTATGCGAGCCCGAGTGTTCCAGTATGCTAGCTCGAGTGTTCCCGTAAGCTAGCACGTGTGTTTCCGTATGCGAGCCCGAGTGTTCCCGTATGCTAGCTCGAGTGTTCCCGTATGCGAGCCCGAGTGTTCCCGTATGCTAGCACGAGTGTTCCCGTATGCTAGCACGAGTGTTCCCGTATGCTAGCTCGAGTGTTCCCGTATGCTAGCCCGAGTGTTCCTGTATGCTTGCACGAGTGTTCCCGTATGCTAGCTCGAGTGTTCCCGTATGCTAGCACGAGTGTTCCCGTATGCTAGCTCGAGTGTTCCCGTATGCGAGCCCGAGTGTTCCCGTATGCTAGCTCGAGTGTTCCCGTATGCTAGCACGTGTGTTTCCGTATGCGAGCCCGAGTGTTCCCGTATGCTAGCTCGAGTGTTCCCGTATGCGAGCCCGAGTGTTCCCGTATGCTAGCACGAGTGTTCCCGTATGCTAGCACGAGTGTTCCCGTATGCTAGCTCGAGTGTTCCCGTATGCTAGCCCGAGTGTTCCCGTATGCTAGCACGAGTGTTCCCGTATGCTAGCTCGAGTGTTCCCGTATGCTAGCACGAGTGTTCCCGTATGCTAGCTCGAGTGTTCCCGTATGCGAGCTCGAGTGTTCCCGTATGCGAGCCCGAGTGTTCCCGTATGCTAGCACGAGTGTTCCCGTATGCTAGCTCGAGTGTTCCCGTATGCTAGCTCGAGTGTTCCCGTATGCTAGCTCGAGTGTTCCCGTATGCTAGCTCGAGTGTTCCCGTATCCTAGCTCAAGTGTTCCCGTATGCTAGCACGAGTGTTTCCGTATGCTAGCTCGAGTGTTCCCGTATGCTAGCACGAGTGTTCCCGTATGCTAGCTCGAGTGTTCCCGTATGCTAGCACGTGTGTTCCCGTATGCGAGCCCGAGTGTTCCCGTATGCTAGCACGAGTGTTTCCGTATGCTAGCTCGAGTGTTCCCGTATGCTAGCACGAGTGTTTCCGTATGCTAGCACGAGTGTTTCCGTATGAGCGCCCGAGTGTTCCCGTATGCTAGCACGAGTGTTCCCGTATGCTAGCTCGAGTGTTCCCGTATGCGAGCCCGAGTGTTCCCGTATGCTAGCTCGAGTGTTCCCGTATGCGAGCCCGAGTGTTCCAGTATGCTAGCACGTGTGTTCCCGTATGCGAGCTCGAGTGTTTCCGTATGCTAGCCCGAGTGTTCCCGTATGCTAGCCAGAGTGTTCCCGTATGCTAGCACGTGTGTTCCCGTATGCGAGCTCGAGTGTTCCCGTATGCTAGCCCGAGTGTTCCCGTATGCGAGCCCGAGTGTTCCCGTATGCTAGCACGTGTGTTCCCTATTGCGAGCCCGAGTGTTCCCGTATGCGAGCCCGAGTGTTCTCGTATGCTAGCCCGAGTGTTCCCGTATGTGAGCCCGAGTGTTCCCGTATGCGAGCCCGAGTGTTCCCGTATGCGAGCCCGAGTGTTCCCATATGCTAGCACGTGTGTTCCCGTATGCGAGCCCGAGTGTTCCCGTATGCGAGCCCGAGTGTTCCCGTATGCTTGCTCGAGTGTTCCCGTATGCAAGCCCGAGTGTTCCCGTAGGCGAGCCCTAGTGTTCCCGTATGCTAGCCCGAGTGTTCCCGTATGCGAGCCCGAGTGTTCCCGTATGCTAGCACGTGTGTTCCCGTATGCGAGCCCGAGTGTTCCCGTATGCGAGCCCGAGTGTTCCCGTATGCTAGCCCGAGTGTTCCCGTATGCTAGCCCGAGTGTTCCCGTATGCTAGCACGTGTGTTCCCGTATGCGAGCTCGAGTGTTTCCGTATGCTAGCCCGAGTGTTCCCGTATGCGAGCCCGAGTGTTCCCGTATGCTAGCACGTGTGTTCCCGTATGCGAGCCCGAGTGTTCCCGTATGCGAGCCCGAGTGTTCCCGTATGCTAGCACGTGTGTTCCCGTATGCGAGCTCGAGTGTTCCCGTATGCTAGCCCGAGTGTTCCCGTATGCTAGCCAGAGTGTTCCCGTATGCTAGCACGTGTGTTCCCGTATGCTAGCACGTGTGTTCCCGTATGCGAGCCCGAGTGTTCCCGTATGCGAGCCCGAGTGTTCTCGTATGCTAGCCCGAGTGTTCCTGTATGTGAGCCCGAGTGTTCCTGTATGCTAGCACGTGTGTTCCCGTATGCGAGCCCGAGTGTTCCCGTATGCGAGCCCGAGTGTTCCCGTATGCTAGCCCGAGTGTTCCCGTATGCTAGCCCGAGTGTTCCCGTATGCTAGCCCGAGTGTTCCCGTATGCTAGCCCGAGTGTTCCCGTATGCTAGCCAGAGTGTTCCCGTATGCTAGCACGTGTGTTCCCGTATGCTAGCACGTGTGTTCCCGTATGCGAGCCCGAGTGTTCCCGTATGCGAGCCCGAGTGTTCCCGTATGCGAGCCCGAGTGTTCCCGTATGCGAGCCCGAGTGTTCCCGTATGCGAGCCCGAGTGTTCCCGTATGCTAGCACGTGTGTTCCCGTATGCGAGCCCGAGTGTTCCCGTATGCGAGCCCGAGTGTTCCCGTATGCTAGCACGTGTGTTCCCGTATGCGAGCCCGAGTGTTCCCGTATGCTAGCCCGAGTGTTCCCGTATGCGAGCCCGAGTGTTCCCGTATGCTAGCACGTGTGTTCCCGTCTGCGAGCCCGAGTGTTCCCGTATGCGAGCCCGAGTGTTCCCGTATGCTAGCACGTGTTTTTCCGTATGCGAGCCCGAGTGTTTCCGTATGTGAGCACGAGTGTTTCCGTATGCTAGCTCGAGTGTTCCCGTATGCTAGCACGAGTGTTCCCGTATGCTAGCTCGAGTGCTCCCGTATGCGAGCCCGAGTGTTCCCGTATGCGAGCCCGAGTGTTCCCGTATGCTAGCACGTGTGTTCCCGTATGCGAGCCCGAGTGTTCCCGTATGCGAGCCCGAGTGTTCCCGTATGCTAGCACGTGTGTTCCCGTAGGCGAGCCCTAGTGTTCCCGTATGCTAGCCCGAGTGTTCCCGTATGCGAGCCCGAGTGTTCCCGTATGCTAGCACGTGTGTTCCCGTATGCGAGCCCGAGTGTTCCCGTATGCGAGCCCGAGTGTTCCCGTATGCTAGCCCGAGTGTTCCCGTATGCTAGCCCGAGTGTTCCCGTATGCTAGCCCGAGTGTTCCCGTATGCTAGCCCGAGTGTTCCCGTATGCTAGCACGTGTGTTCCCGTATGCGAGCTCGAGTGTTTCCGTATGCTAGCCCGAGTGTTCCCGTATGCGAGCCCGAGTGTTCCCGTATGCTAGCACGTGTGTTCCCGTATGCGAGCCCGAGTGTTCCCGTATGCGAGCCCGAGTGTTCCCGTATGCTAGCACGTGTGTTCCCGTATGCGAGCTCGAGTGTTCCCGTATGCTAGACCGAGTGTTCCCGTATGCTAGCCAGAGTGTTCCCGTATGCTAGCACGTGTGTTCCCGTATGCTAGCACGTGTGTTCCCGTATGCTAGCCCGAGTGTTCCCGTATGCTAGCCCGAGTGTTCCCGTATGCTAGCCCGAGTGTTCCCGTATGCTAGCCCGAGTGTTCCCGTATGCTAGCACGTGTGTTCCCGTATGCGAGCTCGAGTGTTTCCGTATGCTAGCCCGAGTGTTCCCGTATGTGAGCCCGAGTGTTCCCGTATGCTAGCACGTGTGTTCCCGTATGCGAGCCCGAGTGTTCCCGTATGCGAGCCCGAGTGTTCCCGTATGCTAGCACGTGTGTTCCCGTATGCGAGCTCGAGTGTTCCCGTATGCTAGCCCGAGTGTTCCCATATGCTAGCCAGAGTGTTCCCGTATGCTAGCACGTGTGTTCCCGTATGCTAGCACGTGTGTTCCCGTATGCGAGCCCGAGTGTTCCCGTATGCGAGCCCGAGTGTTCTCGTATGCTAGCCCGAGTGTTCCTGTATGTGAGCCCGAGTGTTCCTGTATGCTAGCACGTGTGTTCCCGTATGCGAGCCCGAGTGTTCCCGTATGCGAGCCTGAGTGTTCCCGTATGCTAGCCCGAGTGTTCCCGTATGCTAGCCCGAGTGTTCCCGTATGCTAGCACGAGTGTTCCCGTATGCTAGCTCGAGTGTTCCCGTATGCTAGCCCGAGTGTTCCCGTATGCTAGCACGTGTGTTCCCGTATGCGAGCCCGAGTGTTCCCGTATGCGAGCCCGAGTGTTCCCGTATGCTAGCACGTGTGTTCCCTATTGCGAGCCCGAGTGTTCCCGTATGCGAGCCCGAGTGTTCTCGTATGCTAGCCCGAGTGTTCCCGTATGTGAGCCCGAGTGTTCCCGTATGCGAGCCCGAGTGTTCCCGTATGCGAGCCCGAGTGTTCCCGTATGCTAGCACGTGTGTTCCCGTATGCGAGCCCGAGTGTTCCCGTATGCGAGCCCGAGTGTTCCCGTATGCTAGCACGTGTGTTCCCGTATATGCAAGCCCGAGTGTTCCCGTAGGCGAGCCCTAGCTTTCCCGTATGCTAGCCCGAGTGTTCCCGTATGCGAGCCCGAGTGTTCCCGTATGCTAGCACGTGTGTTCCCGTATGCGAGCCCGAGTGTTCCCGTATGCGAGCCCGAGTGTTCCCGTATGCTAGCCGGAGTGTTCCCGTATGCTAGCCCGAGTGTTCCCGTATGCTAGCCCGAGTGTTCCCGTATGCTAGCCCGAGTGTTCCCGTATGCTAGCACGTGTGTTCCCGTATGCGAGCTCGAGTGTTTCCGTATGCTAGCCCGAGTGTTCCCGTATGCGAGCCCGAGTGTTCCCGTATGCTAGCACGTGTGTTCCCGTATGCGAGCCCGAGTGTTCCCGTATGCGAGCCCGAGTGTTCCCGTATGCTAGCACGTGTGTTCCCGTATGCGAGCTCGAGTGTTCCCGTATGCTAGCCCGAGTGTTCCCGTATGCTAGCCAGAGTGTTCCCGTATGCTAGCACGTGTGTTCCCGTATGCTAGCACGTGTGTTCCCGTATGCGAGCCCGAGTGTTCCCGTATGTGAGCCCGAGTGTTCTCGTATGCTAGCCCGAGTGTTCCTGTATGTGAGCCCGAGTGTTCCTGTATGCTAGCACGTGTGTTCCCGTATGCGAGCCCGAGTGTTCCCGTATGCGAGCCCGAGTGTTCCCGTATGCTAGCCCGAGTGTTCCCGTATGCTAGCCCGAGTGTTCCCGTATGCTAGCACGAGTGTTCCCGTATGCTAGCTCGAGTGTTCCCGTATGCGAGCCCGAGTGTTCCCGTATGCTAGCACGTGTGTTCCCGTATGCGAGCCCGAGTGTTCCCGTATGCGAGCCCGAGTGTTCCCGTATGCTAGCTCGAGTGTTCCCGTATGCGAGCCCGAGTGTTCCCGTATGCGAGCCCGAGTGTTCCCGTATGCGAGCCCGAGTGTTCCCGTATGCGAGCCCGAGTGTTCCCGTATGCGAGCCCGAGTGTTCCCGTATGCTAGCACGTGTGTTCCCGTATGCGAGCCCGAGTGTTCCCGTATGCGAGCCCGAGTGTTCCCGTATGCTAGCACGTGTGTTCCCGTATGCGAGCCCGAGTGTTCCCGTATGCTAGCCCGAGTGTTCCCGTATGCGAGCCCGAGTGTTCCCGTATGCTAGCACGTGTGTTCCCGTATGCGAGCCCGAGTGTTCCCGTATGCGAGCCCGAGTGTTCCCGTATGCTAGCACGTGTTTTTCCGTATGCGAGCCCGAGTGTTTCCGTATGCGAGCACGAGTGTTTCCGTATGCTAGCTCGAGTGTTCCCGTATGCTAGCACGAGTGTTCCCGTATGCTAGCTCGAGTGCTCCCGTATGCGAGCCCGAGTGTTCCCGTATGCGAGCCCGAGTGTTCCCGTATGCGAGCCCGAGTGTTCCCGTATGCTAGCACGTGTGTTCCCGTATATGCAAGCCCGAGTGTTCCCGTAGGCGAGCCCTAGTGTTCCCGTATGCTAGCCCGAGTGTTCCCGTATGCGAGCCCGAGTGTTCCCGTATGCTAGCACGTGTGTTCCCGTATGCGAGCCCGAGTGTTCCCGTATGCGAGCCCGAGTGGTCCCGTATGCTAGCCCGAGTGTTCCCGTATGCTAGCCCGAGTGTTCCCGTATGCTAGCCCGAGTGTTCCCGTATGCTAGCCCGAGTGTTCCCGTATGCTAGCACGTGTGTTCCCGTATGCGAGCTCGAGTGTTTCCGTATGCTAGCCCGAGTGTTCCCGTATGCTAGCACGTGTGTTCCCGTATGCGAGCCCGAGTGTTCCCGTATGCGAGCCCGAGTGTTCCCGTATGCTAGCACGTGTGTTCCCGTATGCGAGCTCGAGTGTTCCCATATGCTAGCCCGAGTGTTCCCGTATGCTAGCCAGAGTGTTCCCGTATGCTAGCACGTGTGTTCCCGTATGCTAGCACGTGTGTTCCCGTATGCGAGCCCGAGTGTTCCCGTATGCGAGCCCGAGTGTTCTCGTATGCTAGCCCGAGTGTTCCTGTATGTGAGCCCGAGTGTTCCTGTATGCTAGCACGTGTGTTCCCGTATGCGAGCCCGAGTGTTCCCGTATGCGAGCCTGAGTGTTCCCGTATGCTAGCCCGAGTGTTCCCGTATGCTAGCCCGAGTGTTCCCGTATGCTAGCACGAGTGTTCCCGTATGCTAGCTCGAGTGTTCCCGTATGCGAGCCCGAGTGTTCCCGTATGCTAGCACGTGTGTTCCCGTATGCCGCCCGAGTGTTCCCGTATGCGAGCCCGAGTGTTCCCGTATGCTAGCTCGAGTGTTCCCGTATGCGAGCCCGAGTGTTCCTGTATGCGAGCCCGAGTGTTCCCGTATGCGAGCCCGAGTGTTCCCGTATGCGAGCCCGAGTGTTCCCGTATGCGAGCCCGAGTGTTCCCGTATGCTAGCACGTGTGTTCCCGTATGCGAGCCCGAGTGTTCCCGTATGCGAGCCCGAGTGTTCCCGTATGCTAGCACGTGTGTTCCCGTATGCGAGCCCGAGTGTTCCCGTATGCGAGCCCGAGTGTTCCCGTATGCTAGCCCGAGTGTTCCCGTATGCTAGCCCGAGTGTTCCCGTATGCTAGCCCGAGTGTTCCCGTATGCTAGCCCGAGTGTTCCCGTATGCTAGCACGTGTGTTCCCGTATGCGAGCTCGAGTGTTTCCGTATGCTAGCCCGAGTGTTCCCGTATGCGAGCCCGAGTGTTCCCTGTATGCTAGCACGTGTGTTCCCGTATGCGAGCCCGAGTGTTCCCGTATGCGAGCCCGAGTGTTCCCGTATGCTAGCACGTGTGTTCCCGTATGCGAGCTCGAGTGTTCCCGTATGCTAGCCCGAGTGTTCCCGTATGCTAGCCAGAGTGTTCCCGTATGCTAGCACGTGTGTTCCCGTATGCTAGCACGTGTGTTCCCGTATGCGAGCCCGAGTGTTCCCGTATGTGAGCCCGAGTGTTCTCGTATGCTAGCCCGAGTGTTCCTGTATGTGAGCCCGAGTGTTCCTGTATGCTAGCACGTGTGTTCCCGTATGCGAGCCCGAGTGTTCCCGTATGCGAGCCCGAGTGTTCCCGTATGCTAGCCCGAGTGTTCCCGTATGCTAGCCCGAGTGTTCCCGTATGCTAGCACGAGTGTTCCCGTATGCTAGCTCGAGTGTTCCCGTATGCGAGCCCGAGTGTTCCCGTATGCTAGCACGTGTGTTCCCGTATGCGAGCCCGAGTGTTCCCGTATGCGAGCCCGAGTGTTCCCGTATGCTAGCTCGAGTGTTCCCGTATGCGAGCCCGAGTGTTCCCGTATGCGAGCCCGAGTGTTCCCGTATGCGAGCCCGAGTGTTCCCGTATGCGAGCCCGAGTGTTCCCCTATGCGAGCCCGAGTGTTCCCGTATGCTAGCACGTGTGTTCCCGTATGCGAGCCCGAGTGTTCCCGTATGCGAGCCCGAGTGTTCCCGTATGCTAGCACGTGTGTTCCCGTATGCGAGCCCGAGTGTTCCCGTATGCTAGCCCGAGTGTTCCCGTATGCGAGCCCGAGTGTTCCCGTATGCTAGCACGTGTGTTCCCGTATGCGAGCCCGAGTGTTCCCGTATGCGAGCCCGAGTGTTCCCGTATGCTAGCACGTGTTTTTCCGTATGCGAGCCCGAGTGTTTCCGTATGCGAGCACGAGTGTTTCCGTATGCTAGCTCGAGTGTTCCCGTATGCTAGCACGAGTGTTCCCGTATGCTAGCCCGAGTGTTCCCGTATGCTAGCACGTGTGTTCCCGTATATGCAAGCCCGAGTGTTCCCGTAGGCGAGCCCTAGTGTTCCCGTATGCTAGCCCGAGTGTTCCCGTATGCGAGCCCGAGTGTTCCCGTATGCTAGCACGTGTGTTCCCGTATGCGAGCCCGAGTGTTCCCGTATGCGAGCCCGAGTGGTCCCGTATGCTAGCCCGAGTGTTCCCGTATGCTAGCCCGAGTGTTCCCGTATGCTAGCCCGAGTGTTCCCGTATGCTAGCCCGAGTGTTCCCGTATGCTAGCACGTGTGTTCCCGTATGCGAGCTCGAGTGTTTCCGTATGCTAGCCCGAGTGTTCCCGTATGCTAGCACGTGTGTTCCCGTATGCGAGCCCGAGTGTTCCCGTATGCGAGCCCGAGTGTTCCCGTATGCTAGCACGTGTGTTCCCGTATGCGAGCTCGAGTGTTCCCATATGCTAGCCCGAGTGTTCCCGTATGCTAGCCAGAGTGTTCCCGTATGCTAGCACGTGTGTTCCCGTATGCTAGCACGTGTGTTCCCGTATGCGAGCCCGAGTGTTCCCGTATGCGAGCCCGAGTGTTCTCGTATGCTAGCCCGAGTGTTCCTGTATGTGAGCCCGAGTGTTCCTGTATGCTAGCACGTGTGTTCCCATATGCGAGCCCGAATGTTCCCGTATGCGAGCCTGAGTGTTCCCGTATGCTAGCCCGAGTGTTCCCGTATGCTAGCCCGAGTGTTCCCGTATGCTAGCACGAGTGTTCCCGTATGCTAGCTCGAGTGTTCCCGTATGCGAGCCCGAGTGTTCCCGTATGCTAGCACGTGTGTTCCCGTATGCGAGCTCGAGTGTTTCCGTATGCTAGCCCGAGTGTTCCCGTATGCGAGCCCGAGTGTTCCCGTATGCTAGCACGTGTGTTCCCGTATGCGAGCCCGAGTGTTCCCGTATGCGAGCCCGAGTGTTCCCGTATGCTAGCACGTGTGTTCCCGTATGCGAGCTCGAGTGTTCCCGTATGCTAGACCGAGTGTTCCCGTATGCTAGCCAGAGTGTTCCCGTATGCTAGCACGTGTGTTCCCGTATGCTAGCACGTGTGTTCCCGTATGCTAGCCCGAGTGTTCCCGTATGCTAGCCCGAGTGTTCCCGTATGCTAGCCCGAGTGTTCCCGTATGCTAGCCCGAGTGTTCCCGTATGCTAGCACGTGTGTTCCCGTATGCGAGCTCGAGTGTTTCCGTATGCTAGCCCGAGTGTTCCCGTATGTGAGCCCGAGTGTTCCCGTATGCTAGCACGTGTGTTCCCGTATGCGAGCCCGAGTGTTCCCGTATGCGAGCCCGAGTGTTCCCGTATGCTAGCACGTGTGTTCCCGTATGCGAGCTCGAGTGTTCCCGTATGCTAGCCCGAGTGTTCCCATATGCTAGCCAGAGTGTTCCCGTATGCTAGCACGTGTGTTCCCGTATGCTAGCACGTGTGTTCCCGTATGCGAGCCCGAGTGTTCCCGTATGCGAGCCCGAGTGTTCTCGTATGCTAGCCCGAGTGTTCCTGTATGTGAGCCCGAGTGTTCCTGTATGCTAGCACGTGTGTTCCCGTATGCGAGCCCGAGTGTTCCCGTATGCGAGCCTGAGTGTTCCCGTATGCTAGCCCGAGTGTTCCCGTATGCTAGCCCGAGTGTTCCCGTATGCTAGCACGAGTGTTCCCGTATGCTAGCTCGAGTGTTCCCGTATGCTAGCCCGAGTGTTCCCGTATGCTAGCACGTGTGTTCCCGTATGCGAGCCCGAGTGTTCCCGTATGCGAGCCCGAGTGTTCCCGTATGCTAGCACGTGTGTTCCCTATTGCGAGCCCGAGTGTTCCCGTATGCGAGCCCGAGTGTTCTCGTATGCTAGCCCGAGTGTTCCCGTATGTGAGCCCGAGTGTTCCCGTATGCGAGCCCGAGTGTTCCCGTATGCGAGCCCGAGTGTTCCCGTATGCTAGCACGTGTGTTCCCGTATGCGAGCCCGAGTGTTCCCGTATGCGAGCCCGAGTGTTCCCGTATGCTAGCACGTGTGTTCCCGTATATGCAAGCCCGAGTGTTCCCGTAGGCGAGCCCTAGCTTTCCCGTATGCTAGCCCGAGTGTTCCCGTATGCGAGCCCGAGTGTTCCCGTATGCTAGCACGTGTGTTCCCGTATGCGAGCCCGAGTGTTCCCGTATGCGAGCCCGAGTGTTCCCGTATGCTAGCCGGAGTGTTCCCGTATGCTAGCCCGAGTGTTCCCGTATGCTAGCCCGAGTGTTCCCGTATGCTAGCCCGAGTGTTCCCGTATGCTAGCACGTGTGTTCCCGTATGCGAGCTCGAGTGTTTCCGTATGCTAGCCCGAGTGTTCCCGTATGCGAGCCCGAGTGTTCCCGTATGCTAGCACGTGTGTTCCCGTATGCGAGCCCGAGTGTTCCCGTATGCGAGCCCGAGTGTTCCCGTATGCTAGCACGTGTGTTCCCGTATGCGAGCTCGAGTGTTCCCGTATGCTAGCCCGAGTGTTCCCGTATGCTAGCCAGAGTGTTCCCGTATGCTAGCACGTGTGTTCCCGTATGCTAGCACGTGTGTTCCCGTATGCGAGCCCGAGTGTTCCCGTATGTGAGCCCGAGTGTTCTCGTATGCTAGCCCGAGTGTTCCTGTATGTGAGCCCGAGTGTTCCTGTATGCTAGCACGTGTGTTCCCGTATGCGAGCCCGAGTGTTCCCGTATGCGAGCCCGAGTGTTCCCGTATGCTAGCCCGAGTGTTCCCGTATGCTAGCCCGAGTGTTCCCGTATGCTAGCACGAGTGTTCCCGTATGCTAGCTCGAGTGTTCCCGTATGCGAGCCCGAGTGTTCCCGTATGCTAGCACGTGTGTTCCCGTATGCGAGCCCGAGTGTTCCCGTATGCGAGCCCGAGTGTTCCCGTATGCTAGCTCGAGTGTTCCCGTATGCGAGCCCGAGTGTTCCCGTATGCGAGCCCGAGTGTTCCCGTATGCGAGCCCGAGTGTTCCCGTATGCGAGCCCGAGTGTTCCCGTATGCGAGCCCGAGTGTTCCCGTATTCTAGCACGTGTGTTCCCGTATGCGAGCCCGAGTGTTCCCGTATGCGAGCCCGAGTGTTCCCGTATGCTAGCACGTGTGTTCCCGTATGCGAGCCCGAGTGTTCCCGTATGCTAGCCCGAGTGTTCCCGTATGCGAGCCCGAGTGTTCCCGTATGCTAGCACGTGTGTTCCCGTATGCGAGCCCGAGTGTTCCCGTATGCGAGCCCGAGTGTTCCCGTATGCTAGCACGTGTTTTTCCGTATGCGAGCCCGAGTGTTTCCGTATGCGAGCACGAGTGTTTCCGTATGCTAGCTCGAGTGTTCCCGTATGCTAGCACGAGTGTTCCCGTATGCTAGCTCGAGTGCTCCCGTATGCGAGCCCGAGTGTTCCCGTATGCGAGCCCGAGTGTTCCCGTATGCGAGCCCGAGTGTTCCCGTATGCTAGCACGTGTGTTCCCGTATATGCAAGCCCGAGTGTTCCCGTAGGCGAGCCCTAGTGTTCCCGTATGCTAGCCCGAGTGTTCCCGTATGCGAGCCCGAGTGTTCCCGTATGCTAGCACGTGTGTTCCCGTATGCGAGCCCGAGTGTTCCCGTATGCGAGCCCGAGTGGTCCCGTATGCTAGCCCGAGTGTTCCCGTATGCTAGCCCGAGTGTTCCCGTATGCTAGCCCGAGTGTTCCCGTATGCTAGCCCGAGTGTTCCCGTATGCTAGCACGTGTGTTCCCGTATGCGAGCTCGAGTGTTTCCGTATGCTAGCCCGAGTGTTCCCGTATGCTAGCACGTGTGTTCCCGTATGCGAGCCCGAGTGTTCCCGTATGCGAGCCCGAGTGTTCCCGTATGCTAGCACGTGCGTTCCCGTATGCGAGCTCGAGTGTTCCCATATGCTAGCCCGAGTGTTCCCGTATGCTAGCCAGAGTGTTCCCGTATGCTAGCACGTGTGTTCCCGTATGCTAGCACGTGTGTTCCCGTATGCGAGCCCGAGTGTTCCCGTATGCGAGCCCGAGTGTTCTCGTATGCTAGCCCGAGTGTTCCTGTATGTGAGCCCGAGTGTTCCTGTATGCTAGCACGTGTGTTCCCGTATGCGAGCCCGAGTGTTCCCGTATGCGAGCCTGAGTGTTCCCGTATGCTAGCCCGAGTGTTCCCGTATGCTAGCCCGAGTGTTCCCGTATGCTAGCACGAGTGTTCCCGTATGCTAGCTCGAGTGTTCCCGTATGCGAGCCCGAGTGTTCCCGTATGCTAGCACGTGTGTTCCCGTATGCCGCCCGAGTGTTCCCGTATGCGAGCCCGAGTGTTCCCGTATGCTAGCTCGAGTGTTCCCGTATGCGAGCCCGAGTGTTCCTGTATGCGAGCCCGAGTGTTCCCGTATGCGAGCCCGAGTGTTCCCGTATGCGAGCCCGAGTGTTCCCGTATGCGAGCCCGAGTGTTCCCGTATGCTAGCACGTGTGTTCCCGTATGCGAGCCCGAGTGTTCCCGTATGCGAGCCCGAGTGTTCCCGTATGCTAGCACGTGTGTTCCCGTATGCGAGCCCGAGTGTTCCCGTATGCGAGCCCGAGTGTTCCCGTATGCTAGCCCGAGTGTTCCCGTATGCTAGCCCGAGTGTTCCCGTATGCTAGCCCGAGTGTTCCCGTATGCTAGCCCGAGTGTTCCCGTATGCTAGCACGTGTGTTCCCGTATGCGAGCTCGAGTGTTTCCGTATGCTAGCCCGAGTGTTCCCGTATGCGAGCCCGAGTGTTCCCGTATGCTAGCACGTGTGTTCCCGTATGCGAGCCCGAGTGTTCCCGTATGCGAGCCCGAGTGTTCCCGTATGCTAGCTCGAGTGTTCCCGTATGCGAGCCCGAGTGTTCCCGTATGCGAGCCCGAGTGTTCCCGTATGCGAGCCCGAGTGTTCCCGTATGCGAGCCCGAGTGTTCCCCTATGCGAGCCCGAGTGTTCCCGTATGCTAGCACGTGTGTTCCCGTATGCGAGCCCGAGTGTTCCCGTATGCGAGCCCGAGTGTTCCCGTATGCTAGCACGTGTGTTCCCGTATGCGAGCCCGAGTGTTCCCGTATGCTAGCCCGAGTGTTCCCGTATGCGAGCCCGAGTGTTCCCGTATGCTAGCACGTGTGTTCCCGTATGCGAGCCCGAGTGTTCCCGTATGCGAGCCCGAGTGTTCCCGTATGCTAGCACGTGTTTTTCCGTATGCGAGCCCGAGTGTTTCCGTATGCGAGCACGAGTGTTTCCGTATGCTAGCTCGAGTGTTCCCGTATGCTAGCACGAGTGTTCCCGTATGCTAGCCCGAGTGTTCCCGTATGCTAGCACGTGTGTTCCCGTATATGCAAGCCCGAGTGTTCCCGTAGGCGAGCCCTAGTGTTCCCGTATGCTAGCCCGAGTGTTCCCGTATGCGAGCCCGAGTGTTCCCGTATGCTAGCACGTGTGTTCCCGTATGCGAGCCCGAGTGTTCCCGTATGCGAGCCCGAGTGGTCCCGTATGCTAGCCCGAGTGTTCCCGTATGCTAGCCCGAGTGTTCCCGTATGCTAGCCCGAGTGTTCCCGTATGCTAGCCCGAGTGTTCCCGTATGCTAGCACGTGTGTTCCCGTATGCGAGCTCGAGTGTTTCCGTATGCTAGCCCGAGTGTTCCCGTATGCTAGCACGTGTGTTCCCGTATGCGAGCCCGAGTGTTCCCGTATGCGAGCCCGAGTGTTCCCGTATGCTAGCACGTGTGTTCCCGTATGCGAGCTCGAGTGTTCCCATATGCTAGCCCGAGTGTTCCCGTATGCTAGCCAGAGTGTTCCCGTATGCTAGCACGTGTGTTCCCGTATGCTAGCACGTGTGTTCCCGTATGCGAGCCCGAGTGTTCCCGTATGCGAGCCCGAGTGTTCTCGTATGCTAGCCCGAGTGTTCCTGTATGTGAGCCCGAGTGTTCCTGTATGCTAGCACGTGTGTTCCCATATGCGAGCCCGAATGTTCCCGTATGCGAGCCTGAGTGTTCCCGTATGCTAGCCCGAGTGTTCCCGTATGCTAGCCCGAGTGTTCCCGTATGCTAGCACGAGTGTTCCCGTATGCTAGCTCGAGTGTTCCCGTATGCGAGCCCGAGTGTTCCCGTATGCTAGCACGTGTGTTCCCGTATGCGAGCCCGAGTGTTCCCGTATGCGAGCCCGAGTGTTCCCGTATGCTAGCTCGAGTGTTCCCGTATGCGAGCCCGAGTGTTCCCGTATGCGAGCCCGAGTGTTCCCGTATGCGAGCCCGAGTGTTCCCGTATGCGAGCCCGAGTGTTCCCGTATGCGAGCCCGAGTGTTCCCGTATGCTAGCACGTGTGTTCCCGTATGCGAGCCCGAGTGTTCCCGTATGCAATCCCGAGTGTTCCCGTATGCTAGCACGTGTGTTCCCGTATGCGAGCCCGAGTGTTCCCGTATGCTAGCCCGAGTGTTCCCGTATGCGAGCCCGAGTGTTCCCGTATGCTAGCACGTGTGTTCCCGTATGCGAGCCCGAGTGTTCCCGTATGCGAGCCCGAGTGTTCCCGTATGCTAGCACGTGTGTTCCCGTATATGCAAGCCCGAGTGTTCCCGTAGGCGAGCCCTAGTGTTCCCGTATGCTAGCCCGAGTGTTCCCGTATGCGAGCCCGAGTGTTCCCGTATGCTAGCACGTGTGTTCCCGTATGCGAGCCCGAGTGTTCCCGTATGCGAGCCCGAGTGGTCCCGTATGCTAGCCCGAGTGTTCCCGTATGCTAGCCCGAGTGTTCCCGTATGCTAGCCCGAGTGTTCCCGTATGCTAGCCCGAGTGTTCCCGTATGCGAGCCCGAGTGTTCTCGTATGCTAGCCCGAGTGTTCCTGTATGTGAGCCCGAGTGTTCCTGTATGCTAGCACGTGTGTTCCCGTATGCGAGCCCGAGTGTTCCCGTATGCGAGCCTGAGTGTTCCCGTATGCTAGCCCGAGTGTTCCCGTATGCTAGCCCGAGTGTTCCCGTATGCTAGCACGAGTGTTCCCGTATGCTAGCTCGAGTGTTCCCGTATGCTAGCCCGAGTGTTCCCGTATGCTAGCACGTGTGTTCCCGTATGCGAGCCCGAGTGTTCCCGTATGCGAGCCCGAGTGTTCCCGTATGCTAGCACGTGTGTTCCCTATTGCGAGCCCGAGTGTTCCCGTATGCGAGCCCGAGTGTTCTCGTATGCTAGCCCGAGTGTTCCCGTATGTGAGCCCGAGTGTTCCCGTATGCGAGCCCGAGTGTTCCCGTATGCGAGCCCGAGTGTTCCCGTATGCTAGCACGTGTGTTCCCGTATGCGAGCCCGAGTGTTCCCGTATGCGAGCCCGAGTGTTCCCGTATGCTAGCACGTGTGTTCCCGTATATGCAAGCCCGAGTGTTCCCGTAGGCGAGCCCTAGCTTTCCCGTATGCTAGCCCGAGTGTTCCCGTATGCGAGCCCGAGTGTTCCCGTATGCTAGCACGTGTGTTCCCGTATGCGAGCCCGAGTGTTCCCGTATGCGAGCCCGAGTGTTCCCGTATGCTAGCCGGAGTGTTCCCGTATGCTAGCCCGAGTGTTCCCGTATGCTAGCCCGAGTGTTCCCGTATGCTAGCCCGAGTGTTCCCGTATGCTAGCACGTGTGTTCCCGTATGCGAGCTCGAGTGTTTCCGTATGCTAGCCCGAGTGTTCCCGTATGCGAGCCCGAGTGTTCCCGTATGCTAGCACGTGTGTTCCCGTATGCGAGCCCGAGTGTTCCCGTATGCGAGCCCGAGTGTTCCCGTATGCTAGCACGTGTGTTCCCGTATGCGAGCTCGAGTGTTCCCGTATGCTAGCCCGAGTGTTCCCGTATGCTAGCCAGAGTGTTCCCGTATGCTAGCACGTGTGTTCCCGTATGCTAGCACGTGTGTTCCCGTATGCGAGCCCGAGTGTTCCCGTATGTGAGCCCGAGTGTTCTCGTATGCTAGCCCGAGTGTTCCTGTATGTGAGCCCGAGTGTTCCTGTATGCTAGCACGTGTGTTCCCGTATGCGAGCCCGAGTGTTCCCGTATGCGAGCCCGAGTGTTCCCGTATGCTAGCCCGAGTGTTCCCGTATGCTAGCCCGAGTGTTCCCGTATGCTAGCACGAGTGTTCCCGTATGCTAGCTCGAGTGTTCCCGTATGCGAGCCCGAGTGTTCCCGTATGCTAGCACGTGTGTTCCCGTATGCGAGCCCGAGTGTTCCCGTATGCGAGCCCGAGTGTTCCCGTATGCTAGCTCGAGTGTTCCCGTATGCGAGCCCGAGTGTTCCCGTATGCGAGCCCGAGTGTTCCCGTATGCGAGCCCGAGTGTTCCCGTATGCGAGCCCGAGTGTTCCCGTATGCGAGCCCGAGTGTTCCCGTATGCTAGCACGTGTGTTCCCGTATGCGAGCCCGAGTGTTCCCGTATGCGAGCCCGAGTGTTCCCGTATGCTAGCACGTGTGTTCCCGTATGCGAGCCCGAGTGTTCCCGTATGCTAGCCCGAGTGTTCCCGTATGCGAGCCCGAGTGTTCCCGTATGCTAGCACGTGTGTTCCCGTATGCGAGCCCGAGTGTTCCCGTATGCGAGCCCGAGTGTTCCCGTATGCTAGCACGTGTTTTTCCGTATGCGAGCCCGAGTGTTTCCGTATGCGAGCACGAGTGTTTCCGTATGCTAGCTCGAGTGTTCCCGTATGCTAGCACGAGTGTTCCCGTATGCTAGCTCGAGTGCTCCCGTATGCGAGCCCGAGTGTTCCCGTATGCGAGCCCGAGTGTTCCCGTATGCGAGCCCGAGTGTTCCCGTATGCTAGCACGTGTGTTCCCGTATATGCAAGCCCGAGTGTTCCCGTAGGCGAGCCCTAGTGTTCCCGTATGCTAGCCCGAGTGTTCCCGTATGCGAGCCCGAGTGTTCCCGTATGCTAGCACGTGTGTTCCCGTATGCGAGCCCGAGTGTTCCCGTATGCGAGCCCGAGTGGTCCCGTATGCTAGCCCGAGTGTTCCCGTATGCTAGCCCGAGTGTTCCCGTATGCTAGCCCGAGTGTTCCCGTATGCTAGCCCGAGTGTTCCCGTATGCTAGCACGTGTGTTCCCGTATGCGAGCTCGAGTGTTTCCGTATGCTAGCCCGAGTGTTCCCGTATGCTAGCACGTGTGTTCCCGTATGCGAGCCCGAGTGTTCCCGTATGCTAGCACGTGTGTTCCCGTATGCGAGCTCGAGTGTTCCCATATGCTAGCCCGAGTGTTCCCGTATGCTAGCCAGAGTGTTCCCGTATGCTAGCACGTGTGTTCCCGTATGCTAGCACGTGTGTTCCCGTATGCGAGCCCGAGTGTTCCCGTATGCGAGCCCGAGTGTTCTCGTATGCTAGCCCGAGTGTTCCTGTATGTGAGCCCGAGTGTTCCTGTATGCTAGCACGTGTGTTCCCGTATGCGAGCCCGAGTGTTCCCGTATGCGAGCCTGAGTGTTCCTGTATGCTAGCCCGAGTGTTCCCGTATGCTAGCCCGAGTGTTCCCGTATGCTAGCACGAGTGTTCCCGTATGCTAGCTCGAGTGTTCCCGTATGCGAGCCCGAGTGTTCCCGTATGCTAGCACGTGTGTTCCCGTATGCCGCCCGAGTGTTCCCGTATGCGAGCCCGAGTGTTCCCGTATGCTAGCTCGAGTGTTCCCGTATGCGAGCCCGAGTGTTCCTGTATGCGAGCCCGAGTGTTCCCGTATGCGAGCCCGAGTGTTCCCGTATGCGAGCCCGAGTGTTCCCGTATGCGAGCCCGAGTGTTCCCGTATGCTAGCACGTGTGTTCCCGTATGCGAGCCCGAGTGTTCCCGTATGCGAGCCCGAGTGTTCCCGTATGCTAGCACGTGTGTTCCCGTATGCGAGCCCGAGTGTTCCCGTATGCGAGCCCGAGTGTTCCCGTATGCTAGCCCGAGTGTTCCCGTATGCTAGCCCGAGTGTTCCCGTATGCTAGCCCGAGTGTTCCCGTATGCTAGCCCGAGTGTTCCCGTATGCTAGCACGTGTGTTCCCGTATGCGAGCTCGAGTGTTTCCGTATGCTAGCCCGAGTGTTCCCGTATGCGAGCCCGAGTGTTCCCGTATGCTAGCACGTGTGTTCCCGTATGCGAGCCCGAGTGTTCCCGTATGCGAGCCCGAGTGTTCCCGTATGCTAGCACGTGTGTTCCCGTATGCGAGCTCGAGTGTTCCCGTATGCTAGCCCGAGTGTTCCCGTATGCTAGCCAGAGTGTTCCCGTATGCTAGCACGTGTGTTCCCGTATGCTAGCACGTGTGTTCCCGTATGCGAGCCCGAGTGTTCCCGTATGTGAGCCCGAGTGTTCTCGTATGCTAGCCCGAGTGTTCCTGTATGTGAGCCCGAGTGTTCCTGTATGCTAGCACGTGTGTTCCCGTATGCGAGCCCGAGTGTTCCCGTATGCGAGCCCGAGTGTTCCCGTATGCTAGCCCGAGTGTTCCCGTATGCTAGCCCGAGTGTTCCCGTATGCTAGCACGAGTGTTCCCGTATGCTAGCTCGAGTGTTCCCGTATGCGAGCCCGAGTGTTCCCGTATGCTAGCACGTGTGTTCCCGTATGCGAGCCCGAGTGTTCCCGTATGCGAGCCCGAGTGTTCCCGTATGCTAGCTCGAGTGTTCCCGTATGCGAGCCCGAGTGTTCCCGTATGCGAGCCCGAGTGTTCCCGTATGCGAGCCCGAGTGTTCCCGTATGCGAGCCCGAGTGTTCCCCTATGCGAGCCCGAGTGTTCCCGTATGCTAGCACGTGTGTTCCCGTATGCGAGCCCGAGTGTTCCCGTATGCGAGCCCGAGTGTTCCCGTATGCTAGCACGTGTGTTCCCGTATGCGAGCCCGAGTGTTCCCGTATGCTAGCCCGAGTGTTCCCGTATGCGAGCCCGAGTGTTCCCGTATGCTAGCACGTGTGTTCCCGTATGCGAGCCCGAGTGTTCCCGTATGCGAGCCCGAGTGTTCCCGTATGCTAGCACGTGTTTTTCCGTATGCGAGCCCGAGTGTTTCCGTATGCGAGCACGAGTGTTCCCGTATGCTAGCCCGAGTGTTCCCGTATGCTAGCCAGAGTGTTCCCGTATGCTAGCACGTGTGTTCCCGTATGCTAGCACGTGTGTTCCCGTATGCGAGCCCGAGTGTTCCCGTATGTGAGCCCGAGTGTTCTCGTATGCTAGCCCGAGTGTTCCTGTATGTGAGCCCGAGTGTTCCTGTATGCTAGCACGTGTGTTCCCGTATGCGAGCCCGAGTGTTCCCGTATGCGAGCCCGAGTGTTCCCGTATGCTAGCCCGAGTGTTCCCGTATGCTAGCCCGAGTGTTCCCGTATGCTAGCACGAGTGTTCCCGTATGCTAGCTCGAGTGTTCCCGTATGCGAGCCCGAGTGTTCCCGTATGCTAGCACGTGTGTTCCCGTATGCGAGCCCGAGTGTTCCCGTATGCGAGCCCGAGTGTTCCCGTATGCTAGCTCGAGTGTTCCCGTATGCGAGCCCGAGTGTTCCCGTATGCGAGCCCGAGTGTTCCCGTATGCGAGCCCGAGTGTTCCCGTATGCGAGCCCGAGTGTTCCCGTATGCGAGCCCGAGTGTTCCCGTATGCTAGCACGTGTGTTCCCGTATGCGAGCCCGAGTGTTCCCGTATGCGAGCCCGAGTGTTCCCGTATGCTAGCACGTGTGTTCCCGTATGCGAGCCCGAGTGTTCCCGTATGCTAGCCCGAGTGTTCCCGTATGCGAGCCCGAGTGTTCCCGTATGCTAGCACGTGTGTTCCCGTATGCGAGCCCGAGTGTTCCCGTATGCGAGCCCGAGTGTTCCCGTATGCTAGCACGTGTTTTTCCGTATGCGAGCCCGAGTGTTTCCGTATGCGAGCACGAGTGTTTCCGTATGCTAGCTCGAGTGTTCCCGTATGCTAGCACGAGTGTTCCCGTATGCTAGCTCGAGTGCTCCCGTATGCGAGCCCGAGTGTTCCCGTATGCGAGCCCGAGTGTTCCCGTATGCGAGCCCGAGTGTTCCCGTATGCTAGCACGTGTGTTCCCGTATATGCAAGCCCGAGTGTTCCCGTAGGCGAGCCCTAGTGTTCCCGTATGCTAGCCCGAGTGTTCCCGTATGCGAGCCCGAGTGTTCCCGTATGCTAGCACGTGTGTTCCCGTATGCGAGCCCGAGTGTTCCCGTATGCGAGCCCGAGTGGTCCCGTATGCTAGCCCGAGTGTTCCCGTATGCTAGCCCGAGTGTTCCCGTATGCTAGCCCGAGTGTTCCCGTATGCTAGCCCGAGTGTTCCCGTATGCTAGCACGTGTGTTCCCGTATGCGAGCTCGAGTGTTTCCGTATGCTAGCCCGAGTGTTCCCGTATGCTAGCACGTGTGTTCCCGTATGCGAGCCCGAGTGTTCCCGTATGCGAGCCCGAGTGTTCCCGTATGCTAGCACGTGTGTTCCCGTATGCGAGCTCGAGTGTTCCCATATGCTAGCCCGAGTGTTCCCGTATGCTAGCCAGAGTGTTCCCGTATGCTAGCACGTGTGTTCCCGTATGCTAGCACGTGTGTTCCCGTATGCGAGCCCGAGTGTTCCCGTATGCGAGCCCGAGTGTTCTCGTATGCTAGCCCGAGTGTTCCTGTATGTGAGCCCGAGTGTTCCTGTATGCTAGCACGTGTGTTCCCGTATGCGAGCCCGAGTGTTCCCGTATGCGAGCCTGAGTGTTCCCGTATGCTAGCCCGAGTGTTCCCGTATGCTAGCCCGAGTGTTCCCGTATGCTAGCACGAGTGTTCCCGTATGCTAGCTCGAGTGTTCCCGTATGCGAGCCCGAGTGTTCCCGTATGCTAGCACGTGTGTTCCCGTATGCCGCCCGAGTGTTCCCGTATGCGAGCCCGAGTGTTCCCGTATGCTAGCTCGAGTGTTCCCGTATGCGAGCCCGAGTGTTCCTGTATGCGAGCCCGAGTGTTCCCGTATGCGAGCCCGAGTGTTCCCGTATGCGAGCCCGAGTGTTCCCGTATGCGAGCCCGAGTGTTCCCGTATGCTAGCACGTGTGTTCCCGTATGCGAGCCCGAGTGTTCCCGTATGCGAGCCCGAGTGTTCCCGTATGCTAGCACGTGTGTTCCCGTATGCGAGCCCGAGTGTTCCCGTATGCGAGCCCGAGTGTTCCCGTATGCTAGCCCGAGTGTTCCCGTATGCTAGCCCGAGTGTTCCCGTATGCTAGCCCGAGTGTTCCCGTATGCTAGCCCGAGTGTTCCCGTATGCTAGCACGTGTGTTCCCGTATGCGAGCTCGAGTGTTTCCGTATGCTAGCCCGAGTGTTCCCGTATGCGAGCCCGAGTGTTCCCGTATGCTAGCACGTGTGTTCCCGTATGCGAGCCCGAGTGTTCCCGTATGCGAGCCCGAGTGTTCCCGTATGCTAGCACGTGTGTTCCCGTATGCGAGCTCGAGTGTTCCCGTATGCTAGCCCGAGTGTTCCCGTATGCTAGCCAGAGTGTTCCCGTATGCTAGCACGTGTGTTCCCGTATGCTAGCACGTGTGTTCCCGTATGCGAGCCCGAGTGTTCCCGTATGTGAGCCCGAGTGTTCTCGTATGCTAGCCCGAGTGTTCCTGTATGTGAGCCCGAGTGTTCCTGTATGCTAGCACGTGTGTTCCCGTATGCGAGCCCGAGTGTTCCCGTATGCGAGCCCGAGTGTTCCCGTATGCTAGCCCGAGTGTTCCCGTATGCTAGCCCGAGTGTTCCCGTATGCTAGCACGAGTGTTCCCGTATGCTAGCTCGAGTGTTCCCGTATGCGAGCCCGAGTGTTCCCGTATGCTAGCACGTGTGTTCCCGTATGCGAGCCCGAGTGTTCCCGTATGCGAGCCCGAGTGTTCCCGTATGCTAGCTCGAGTGTTCCCGTATGCGAGCCCGAGTGTTCCCGTATGCGAGCCCGAGTGTTCCCGTATGCGAGCCCGAGTGTTCCCGTATGCGAGCCCGAGTGTTCCCCTATGCGAGCCCGAGTGTTCCCGTATGCTAGCACGTGTGTTCCCGTATGCGAGCCCGAGTGTTCCCGTATGCGAGCCCGAGTGTTCCCGTATGCTAGCACGTGTGTTCCCGTATGCGAGCCCGAGTGTTCCCGTATGCTAGCCCGAGTGTTCCCGTATGCGAGCCCGAGTGTTCCCGTATGCTAGCACGTGTGTTCCCGTATGCGAGCCCGAGTGTTCCCGTATGCGAGCCCGAGTGTTCCCGTATGCTAGCACGTGTTTTTCCGTATGCGAGCCCGAGTGTTTCCGTATGCGAGCACGAGTGTTTCCGTATGCTAGCTCGAGTGTTCCCGTATGCTAGCACGAGTGTTCCCGTATGCTAGCCCGAGTGTTCCCGTATGCTAGCACGTGTGTTCCCGTATATGCAAGCCCGAGTGTTCCCGTAGGCGAGCCCTAGTGTTCCCGTATGCTAGCCCGAGTGTTCCCGTATGCGAGCCCGAGTGTTCCCGTATGCTAGCACGTGTGTTCCCGTATGCGAGCCCGAGTGTTCCCGTATGCGAGCCCGAGTGTTCCCGTATGCTAGCACGTGTGTTCCCGTATGCGAGCCCGAGTGTTCCCGTATGCGAGCCCGAGTGGTCCCGTATGCTAGCCCGAGTGTTCCCGTATGCTAGCCCGAGTGTTCCCGTATGCTAGCCCGAGTGTTCCCGTATGCTAGCCCGAGTGTTCCCGTATGCTAGCACGTGTGTTCCCGTATGCGAGCTCGAGTGTTTCCGTATGCTAGCCCGAGTGTTCCCGTATGCTAGCACGTGTGTTCCCGTATGCGAGCCCGAGTGTTCCCGTATGCGAGCCCGAGTGTTCCCGTATGCTAGCACGTGTGTTCCCGTATGCGAGCTCGAGTGTTCCCATATGCTAGCCCGAGTGTTCCCGTATGCTAGCCAGAGTGTTCCCGTATGCTAGCACGTGTGTTCCCGTATGCTAGCACGTGTGTTCCCGTATGCGAGCCCGAGTGTTCCCGTATGCGAGCCCGAGTGTTCTCGTATGCTAGCCCGAGTGTTCCTGTATGTGAGCCCGAGTGTTCCTGTATGCTAGCACGTGTGTTCCCATATGCGAGCCCGAATGTTCCCGTATGCGAGCCTGAGTGTTCCCGTATGCTAGCCCGAGTGTTCCCGTATGCTAGCCCGAGTGTTCCCGTATGCTAGCACGAGTGTTCCCGTATGCTAGCTCGAGTGTTCCCGTATGCGAGCCCGAGTGTTCCCGTATGCTAGCACGTGTGTTCCCGTATGCGAGCCCGAGTGTTCCCGTATGCGAGCCCGAGTGTTCCCGTATGCTAGCTCGAGTGTTCCCGTATGCGAGCCCGAGTGTTCCCGTATGCGAGCCCGAGTGTTCCCGTATGCGAGCCCGAGTGTTCCCGTATGCGAGCCCGAGTGTTCCCGTATGCGAGCCCGAGTGTTCCCGTATGCTAGCACGTGTGTTCCCGTATGCGAGCCCGAGTGTTCCCGTATGCAATCCCGAGTGTTCCCGTATGCTAGCACGTGTGTTCCCGTATGCGAGCCCGAGTGTTCCCGTATGCTAGCCCGAGTGTTCCCGTATGCGAGCCCGAGTGTTCCCGTATGCTAGCACGTGTATTCCCGTATGCGAGCCCGAGTGTTCCCGTATGCGAGCCCGAGTGTTCCCGTATGCTAGCACGTGTGTTCCCGTATATGCAAGCCCGAGTGTTCCCGTAGGCGAGCCCTAGTGTTCCCGTATGCTAGCCCGAGTGTTCCCGTATGCGAGCCCGAGTGTTCCCGTATGCTAGCACGTGTGTTCCCGTATGCGAGCCCGAGTGTTCCCGTATGCGAGCCCGAGTGGTCCCGTATGCTAGCCCGAGTGTTCCCGTATGCTAGCCCGAGTGTTCCCGTATGCTAGCCCGAGTGTTCCCGTATGCTAGCCCGAGTGTTCCCGTATGCTAGCACGTGTGTTCCCGTATGCGAGCTCGAGTGTTTCCGTATGCTAGCCCGAGTGTTCCCGTATGCTAGCACGTGTGTTCCCGTATGCGAGCCCGAGTGTTCCCGTATGCGAGCCCGAGTGTTCCCGTATGCTAGCACGTGTGTTCCCGTATGCGAGCTCGAGTGTTCCCATATGCTAGCCCGAGTGTTCCCGTATGCTAGCCAGAGTGTTCCCGTATGCTAGCACGTGTGTTCCCGTATGCTAGCACGTGTGTTCCCGTATGCGAGCCCGAGTGTTCCCGTATGCGAGCCCGAGTGTTCTCGTATGCTAGCCCGAGTGTTCCTGTATGTGAGCCCGAGTGTTCCTGTATGCTAGCACGTGTGTTCCCGTATGCGAGCCCGAGTGTTCCCGTATGCGAGCCTGAGTGTTCCCGTATGCTAGCCCGAGTGTTTCCGTATGCTAGCCCGAGTGTTCCCGTATGCTAGCACGAGTGTTCCCGTATGCTAGCTCGAGTGTTCCCGTATGCGAGCCCGAGTGTTCCCGTATGCTAGCACGTGTGTTCCCGTATGCGAGCCCGAGTGTTCCCGTATGCGAGCCCGAGTGTTCCCGTATGCTAGCTCGAGTGTTCCCGTATGCGAGCCCGAGTGTTCCCGTATGCGAGCCCGAGTGTTCCCGTATGCGAGCCCGAGTGTTCCCGTATGCGAGCCCGAGTGTTCCCGTATGCGAGCCCGAGTGTTCCCGTATGCTAGCACGTGTGTTCCCGTATGCGAGCCCGAGTGTTCCCGTATGCGAGCCCGAGTGTTCCCGTATGCTAGCACGTGTGTTCCCGTATGCGAGCCCGAGTGTTCCCGTATGCTAGCCCGAGTGTTCCCGTATGCGAGCCCGAGTGTTCCCGTATGCTAGCACGTGTGTTCCCGTATGCGAGCCCGAGTGTTCCCGTATGCGAGCCCGAGTGTTCCCGTATGCTAGCACGTGTTTTTCCGTATGCGAGCCCGAGTGTTTCCGTATGCGAGCACGAGTGTTTCCGTATGCTAGCTCGAGTGTTCCCGTATGCTAGCACGAGTGTTCCCATATGCTAGCTCGAGTGCTCCCGTATGCGAGCCCGAGTGTTCCCGTATGCGAGCCCGAGTGTTCCCGTATGCTAGCACGTGTGTTCCCGTATTCTAGCTCGAGTGTTTCCGTATGCTAGCACGAGTGTTCCTGTATGCTATCCCGAGTGTTCCCGTATGCTAGCACGTGTGTTCCCGTATGCGAGCTCGTGTGTTCCCGTATGCGAGCCCGAGTGTTCCCGTATGCGAGCCCGAGTGTTCCCGTATGCTAGCCCGAGTGTTCCCGTATGCTAGCCCGAGTGTTCCCGTATGCTAGCCCGAGTGTTCCCGTATGCTAGCACGTGTGTTCCCGTATGCGAGCTCGAGTGTTTCCGTATGCTAGCCCGAGTGTTCCCGTATGCTAGCAAGAGTGTTCCCGTATGCTAGCACGTGTGTTCCCGTATGCGAGCTCAAGTGTTCCCGTATGCTAGCCCGAGTGTTCCCGTATGCGAGCCCGAGTGTTCCCGTATGCTAGCACGTGTGTTCCCGTATGCGAGCCCGAGTGTTCCCGTATGCGAGCCCGAGTGTTCTCGTATGCTAGCCCGAGTGTTCCCGTATGTGAGCCCAAGTCTTCCTGTATGCTAGCACGTGTGTTCCCGTATGCGAGCCCGAGTGTTCCCGTATGCGAGCCCGAGTGTTCCCGTATGCTAGCCTGAGTGTTCCCGTATGCTAGCCCGAGTGTTCCCGTATGCTAGCACGAGTGTTCCCGTATGCGAGCCCGAGTGTTCCCGTATGCTAGCCTGAGTGTTCCCGTATGCTAGCCCGAGTGTTCCCGTATGCTAGCACGAGTGTTCCCGTATGCTAGCTCGAGTGTTCCCGTATGCGAGCCCGAGTGTTCCCGTATGCTAGCACGTGTGTTCCCGTATGCGAGCCCGAGTGTTCCCGTATGCGAGCCCGAGTGTTCCCGTATGCTAGCTCGAGTGTTCCCGTATGCGAGCCCGAGTGTTCCCGTATGCGAGCCCGAGTGTTCCCGTATGCGAGCCCGAGTGTTCCCGTATGCGAGCCCGAGTGTTCCCGTATGCGAGCCCGAGTGTTCCCGTATGCGAGCCCGAGTGTTCCCGTATGCTAGCACGTGTGTTCCCGTATGCGAGCCCGAGTGTTCCCGTATGCGAGCCCGAGTGTTCCCGTATGCTTGCTCGAGTGTTCCCGTATGCGAGCCCGAGTGTTCCCGTATGCGAGCCCGAGTGTTCCCGTATGCGAGCCCGAGTGTTCCCGTATGCGAGCCCGAGTGTTCCCGTATGCGAGCCCGAGTGTTCCCGTATGCTAGCACGTGTGTTCCCGTATGCGAGCCCGAGTGTTCCCGTATGCGAGCCCGAGTGTTCCCGTATGCTAGCACGTGTGTTCCCGTATGCGAGCCCGAGTGTTCCCGTATGCTAGCCCGAGTGTTCCCGTATGCGAGCCCGAGTGTTCCCGTATGCTAGCACGTGTGTTCCCGTATGCGAGCCCGAGTGTTCCCGTATGCGAGCCCGAGTGTTCCCGTATGCTAGCACGTGTTTTTCCGTATGCGAGCCCGAGTGTTTCCGTATGCGAGCACGAGTGTTTCCGTATGCTAGCTCGAGTGTTCCCGTATGCTAGCACGAGTGTTCCCGTATGCTAGCTCGAGTGCTCCCGTATGCGAGCCCGAGTGTTCCCGTATGCGAGCCCGAGTGTTCCCGTATGCTAGCACGTGTGTTCCCGTATTCTAGCTCGAGTGTTTCCGTATGCTAGCACGAGTGTTCCTGTATGCTAGCCCGAGTGTTCCCGTATGCTAGCACGTGTGTTCCCGTATGCGAGCTCGTGTGTTCCCGTATGCGAGCCCGAGTGTTCCCGTATGCGAGCCCGAGTGTTCCCGTATGCTAGCCCGAGTGTTCCCGTATGCTAGCCCGAGTGTTCCCGTATGCTAGCCCGAGTGTTCCCGTATGCTAGCCCGAGTGTTCCCGTATGCTAGCACGTGTGTTCCCGTATGCGAGCTCGAGTGTTTCCGTATGCTAGCCCGAGTGTTCCCGTATGCTAGCCAGAGTGTTCCCGTATGCTAGCACGTGTGTTCCCGTATGCGAGCTCAAGTGTTCCCGTATGCTAGCCCGAGTGTTCCCGTATGCGAGCCCGAGTGTTCCCGTATGCTAGCACGTGTGTTCCCGTATGCGAGCCCGAGTGTTCCCGTATGCGAGCCCGAGTGTTCTCGTATGCTAGCCCGAGTGTTCCCGTATGTAAGCCCGAGTGTTCCTGTATGCTAGCACGTGTGTTCCCGTATGCGAGCCCGAGTGTTCCCGTATGCGAGCCCGAGTGTTCCCGTATGCTAGCCCGAGTGTTCCCGTATGCTAGCCCGAGTGTTCCCGTATGCTAGCACGAGTGTTCCCGTATGCTAGCTCGAGTGTTCCCGTATGCGAGCCCGAGTGTTCCCGTATGCTAGCACGTGTGTTCCCGTATGCGAGCCCGAGTGTTCCCGTATGCGAGCCCGAGTGTTCCCGTATGCTAGCTCGAGTGTTCCCGTATGCGAGCCTGAGTGTTCCCGTATGCGAGCCCGAGTGTTCCCGTATGCGAGCCCGAGTGTTCCCGTATGCGGGCCCAAGTGTTCCCGTATGCTAGCACGTGTGTTCCCGTATGCGAGCCCGAGTGTTCCCGTATGCGAGCCCGAGTGTTCCCGTATGCTAGCACGTGTGTTCCCGTATGCGAGCCCGAGTGTTCCCGTATGCTAGCCCGAGTGTTCCCGTATGCGAGCCCGAGTGTTCCCGTATGCTAGCCCGAGTGTTCCCGTATGCGAGCCCGAGTGTTCCCGTATGCTAGCACGTGTGTTCCCGTATGCGAGCCCGAGTGTTCCCGTATGCGAGCCCGAGTGTTCCCGTATGCTAGCACGTGTGTTCCCGTATGCGAGCCCGAGTGTTTCCGTATGCGAGCACGAGTGTTTCCGTATGCTAGCTCGAGTGTTCCCGTATGCTAGCACGAGTGTTCCCGTATGCTAGCTCGAGTGCTCCCGTATGCGAGCCCGAGTGTTCCCGTATGCGAGCCCGAGTGTTCCCGTATGCTAGCACGTGCGTTCCCGTATTCTAGCTCGAGTGTTTCCGTATGCTAGCACGAGTGTTCCTGTATGCTAGCCCGAGTGTTCCCGTATGCTAGCACGTGTGTTCCCGTATGCGAGCTCGAGTGTTTCCGTATGCTAGCCCGAGTGTTCCCGTATGCTAGCCAGAGTGTTCCCGTATGCTAGCACGTGTGTTCACGTATGCGAGCCCGAGTGTTCCCGTATGCTAGCTCGAGTGTTCCCGTATGCGAGCCCGAGTGTTCCCGTATGCTAGCACGAGTGTTTCCGTAAGCTAGCACGAGTGTTTCCGTATGCGAGCCCGAGTGTTCTCGTATGCTAGCCCGAGTGTTACCGTATGTGAGCCCGAGTGTTCCCGTATGCTAGCACGTGTGTTCCCGTATGCGAGCCCGAGTGTTCCCGTATGCGAGCCCGAGTGTTCCCGTATGCTAGCCCGAGTGTTCCCGTATGCTAGCCCGAGTGTTCCCGTATGCTAGCACTAGTGTTCCCGTATGCTAGCTCGAGTGTTCCCGTATGCGAGCCCGAGTGTTCCCGTATGCTAGCTCGAGTGTTCTCGTATGCTAGCCCGAGTGTTCCCGTATGTGAGCCCGAGTGTTCCCGTATGCTAGCACGTGTGTTCCCGTATGCGAGCCCGAGTGTTCCCGTATGCGAGCCCGAGTGTTCCCGTATGCTAGCCCGAGTGTTCCCGTATGCTAGCCCGAGTGTTCCCGTATGCTAGCCCGAGTGTTCCCGTATGCGAGCCCGAGTGTTCCCGTATGCTAGCACGTGTGTTCCCGTATGCGAGCCCGAGTGTTCTCGTATGCGAGCCCGAGTGTTCCCGTATGCTAGCACGTGTGTTCCCGTATGCGAGCCCGAGTGTTTCCGTATGCGAGCACGAGTGTTTCCGTATGCTAGCTCGAGTGTTCCCGTATGCTAGCACGAGTGTTCCCGTATGCTAGCTCGAGTGCTCCCGTATGCGAGCCCGAGTGTTCCCGTATGCGAGCCCGAGTGTTCCCGTATGCTAGCACGTGCGTTCCCGTATTCTAGCTCGAGTGTTTCCGTATGCTAGCACGAGTGTTCCTGTATGCTAGCCCGAGTGTTCCCGTATGCTAGCACGTGTGTTCCCGTATGCGAGCTCGAGTGTTTCCGTATGCTAGCCCGAGTGTTCCCGTATGCTAGCCAGAGTGTTCCCGTATGCTAGCACGTGTGTTCCCGTATGCGAGCCCGAGTGTTCCCGTATGCTAGCTCGAGTGTTCCCGTATGCGAGCCCGAGTGTTCCCGTATGCTAGCACGAGTGTTTCCGTATGCTAGCACGAGTGTTTCCGTATGCGAGCCCGAGTGTTCTCGTATGCTAGCCCGAGTGTTCCCGTATGTGAGCCCGAGTGTTCCCGTATGCTAGCACCTGTGTTCCCGTATGCGAGCCCGAGTGTACCCGTATGCGAGCCCGAGTGTTCCCGTATGCTAGCCCGAGTGTTCCCGTATGCTAGCCCGAGTGTTCCCGTATGCTAGCACGAGTGTTCCCGTATGCTAGCTCGAGTGTTCCCGTATGCGAGCCCGAGTGTTCCCGTATGCGAGCCCGAGTGTTCCCGTATGCGAGCCCGAGTGTTCCCGTATGCGAGCCCGAGTGTTCCCGTATGCTAGCTCGAGTGTTCCCGTATGCGAGCCCGAGTGTTCCCGTATGCTAGCACGAGTGTTTCCATATGCTAGCACGAGTGTTTCCGTATGCGAGCCCGAGTGTTCTCGTATGCTAGCCCGAGTGTTCCCGTATGTGAGCCCGAGTGTTCCCGTATGCTAGCACGTGTGTTCCCGTATGCGAGCCCGAGTGTTCCCGTATTCGAGCCCGAGTGTTCCCGTATGTGAGCCCGAGTGTTCCCGTATGCGAGCCCGAGTGTTCCCGTATGCTAGCACGAGTGTTTCCGTATGCTAGCACGAGTGTTCCCGTATGCTAGCCCGAGTGTTCCCGTATGCTAGCCCGAGTGTTCCCGTATGCTAGCACGTGTGTTCCCGTATGCGAGCTCGAGTGTTTCCGTATGCTAGCCCGAGTGTTCCCGTATGCTAGCCAGAGTGTTCCCGTATGCTAGCACGTGTGTTCCCGTATGCGAGCTCGAGTGTTCCCGTATGCTAGCCCGAGTGTTCCCGTATGCGAGCCCGAGTGTTCCCGTATGCTAGCACGTGTGTTCCCGTATGCGAGCCCGAGTGTTCCCGTATGCGAGCCCGAGTGTTCTCGTATGCTAGCCCGAGTGTTCCCGTATGTGAGCCCGAGTGTTCCCGTATGCTAGCACGTGTGTTCCCGTATGCGAGCCCGAGTGTTCCCGTATGTGAGCCCGAGTGTTCCCGTATGCTAGCCCGAGTGTTCCCGTATGCGAGCCCGAGTGTTCCCGTATGCGAGCCCGAGTGTTCCCGTATGCTAGCCAGAGTGTTCCCGTATGCTAGCACGTGTGTTCCCGTATGCGAGCTCGAGTGTTCCCGTATGCTAGCCCGAGTGTTCCCGTATGCGAGCCCGAGTGTTCCCGTATGCTAGCACGTGTGTTCCCGTATGCGAGCCCGAGTGTTCCCGTATGCGAGCCCGAGTGTTCTCGTATGCTAGCCCGAGTGTTCCCGTATGTGAGCCCGAGTGTTCCCGTATGCTAGCACGTGTGTTCCCGTATGCGAGCCCGAGTGTTCCCGTATGTGAGCCCGAGTGTTCCCGTATGCTAGCCCGAGTGTTCCCGTATGCTAGCCCGAGTGTTCCCGTATGCTAGCACGAGTGTTCCCGTATGCTAGCTCGAGTGTTCCCGTATGCGAGCCCGAGTGTTCCCGTATGCTAGCACGTGTGTTCCCGTATGCAAGCCCGAGTGTTCCCGTATGCGAGCCCGAGTGTTCCCGTATGCTAGCTCGAGTGTTCCCGTATGCGAGCCCGAGTGTTCCCGTATGCTAGCCAGAGTGTTCCCGTATGCTAGCACGTGTGTTCCCGTATGCGAGCTCGAGTGTTCCCGTATGCTAGCCCGAGTGTTCCCGTATGCGAGCCCGAGTGTTCCCGTATGCTAGCACGTGTGTTCCCGTATGCGAGCCCGAGTGTTCCCGTATGCGAGCCCGAGTGTTCCCGTATGCTAGCCCGAGTGTTCCCGTATGCTAGCACGAGTGTTCCCGTATGCTAGCTCGAGTGTTCCCGTATGCGAGCCCGAGTGTTCCCGTATGCTAGCACGTGTGTTCCCGTATGCAAGCCCGAGTGTTCCCGTATGCGAGCCCGAGTGTTCCCGTATGCTAGCTCGAGTGTTCCCGTATGCGAGCCCGAGTGTTCCCGTATGCGAGCCCGAGTGTTCCCGTATGCTAGCCAGAGTGTTCCCGTATGCTAGCACGTGTGTTCCCGTATGCGAGCTCGAGTGTTCCCGTATGCTAGCCCGAGTGTTCCCGTATGCGAGCCCGAGTGTTCCCGTATGCTAGCACGTGTGTTCCCGTATGCGAGCCCGAGTGTTCCCGTATGCGAGCCCGAGTGTTCTCGTATGCTAGCCCGAGTGTTCCCGTATGTGAGCCCGAGTGTTCCTGTATGCTAGCACGTGTGTTCCCGTATGCGAGCCCGAGTGTTCCCGTATGCGAGCCCGAGTGTTCCCGTATGCTAGCCCGAGTGTTCCCGTATGCTAGCCCGAGTGTTCCCGTATGCTAGCACGAGTGTTCCCGTATGCTAGCTCGAGTGTTCCCGTATGCGAGCCCGAGTGTTCCCGTATGCTAGCACGTGTGTTCCCGTATGCAAGCCCGAGTGTTCCCGTATGCGAGCCCGAGTGTTCCCGTATGCTAGCTCGAGTGTTCCCGTATGCGAGCCCGAGTGTTCCCGTATGCGAGCCCGAGTGTTCCCGTATGCGAGCCCGAGTGTTCCCGTATGCGAGCCCGAGTGTTCCCGTATGCTAGCACGTGTGTTACCGTATGCGAGCCCGAGTTTTCCCGTATGCGAGCCCGAGTGTTCCCGTATGCTAGCACGTGTGTTCCCGTATGCGAGCCCGAGTGTTCCCGTATGCTAGCCCGAGTGTTCCCGTATGCGAGCCCGAGTGTTCCCGTATGCTAGCACGTGTGTTCCCGTATGCGAGCCCGAGTGTTCCCGTATGCGAGCCCGAGTGTTCCCGTATGCTAGCACGTGTGTTCCCGTATGTGAGCCCGAGTGTTTCCGTATGCGAGCACGAGTGTTTCCGTATGCTAGCTCGAGTGTTCCCGTATGCTAGCACGAGAGTTCCCGTATGCTAGCTCGAGTGCTCCCGTATGCGAGCCCGAGTGTTCCCGTATGCGAGCCCGAGTGTTCACGTATGCTAGCACGTGTGTTCCCGTATTCTAGCTCGAGTGTTTCCGTATGCTAGCACGAGTGTTCCTGTATGCTAGCCCGAGTGTTCCCGTATGCTAGCACGTGTGTTCCCGTATGCGAGCTCGAGTGTTTCCGTATGCTAGCCCGAGTGTTCCCATATGCTAGCCAGAGTGTTCCCGTATGCTAGCACGTGTGTTCCCGTATGCGAGCCCGAGTCTTCCCGTATGCTAGCTCGAGTGTTCCCGTATGCGAGCCCGAGTGTTCCCGTATGCTAGCACGAGGGTTTCCGTATGCTAGCACGAGTGTTTCCGTATGCGAGCCCGAGTGTTCTCGTATACTAGCCCGAGTGTTCCCGTATGTGAGCCCGAGTGTTCCCGTATGCTAGCACGTGTGTTCCCGTATGCGAGCCCGAGTGTTCCCGTATGCGAGCCCGAGTGTTCCCGTATGCTAGCCCGAGTGTTCCCGTATGCTAGCTCGAGTGTTCCCGTAAGCTAGCACGTGTGTTTCCGTATGCGAGCCCGAGTGTTCCCGTATGCTAGCTCGAGTGTTCCCGTATGCGAGCCCGAGTGTTCCCGTATGCTAGCACAAGTGTTCCCGTATGCTAGCACGAGTGTTCCCGTATGCTAGCTCGAGTGTTCCCGTATGCTAGCACGAGTGTTCCCGTATGCTAGCACGAGTGTTCCCGTATGCTAGCTCGAGTGTTCCCGTATGCTAGCCCGAGTGTTCCCGTATGCTTGCACGAGTGTTCCCGTATGCTAGCTCGAGTGTTCCCGTATGCTAGCACGAGTGTTCCCGTATGCTAGCTCGAGTGTTCCCGTATGCGAGCTCGAGTTTTCCCGTATGCGAGCCCGAGTGTTCCCGTATTCTAGCACGAGTGTTCCCGTATGCTAGCTCGAGTGTTCCCGTATGCTAGCTCGAGTGTTCCCGTATGCTAGCACGAGTGTTCCCGTATGCTAACTCGAGTGTTCCCGTATGCTAGCTCGAGTATTCCCGTATGCGAGCCCGAGTGTTCCCGTATGCTAGCTCGAGTGTTCCCGTATGCGAGCCCGAGTGTTCCCGTATGCTAGCACGAGTGTTTCCGTATGCTAGCTCGAGTGTTCCCGTATGCTAGCATGAGTGTTTCCGTATGCTAGCACGAGTGTTTCCGTATGCTAGCTCGAGTGTTCCCGTATGCTAGCACGAGTGTTCCCGTATGCTAGCTCGAGTGTTCCCGTATGCTAGCTCGAGTATTCCCGTATGCGAGCCCGAGTGTTCCAGTATGCTAGCTCGAGTGTTCCCGTATGCGAGCCCGAGTGTTCCCGTATGCTAGCACGAGTGTTTCCGTATGCTAGCTCGAGTGTTCCCGTATGCTAGCAGGAGTGTTTCCGTATGCTAGCACGAGTGTTTCCGTATGCTAGCACGAGTGTTTCCGTATGCGAGCCCGAGTGTTCCCGTATGCTAGCACGAGTGTTCCCGTATGCGAGCCCGAGTGTTCCCGTATGCGAGCCCGATTGTTCCCGTATGCGAGCCCGAGTGTTCCCGTATGCAAGCCCGAGTGTTCATGTATGCTAGCCCGAGTGTTCCCGTATGCTAGCACGTGTGTTCCAGTATGCGAGCTCGAGTGTTCCCGTATGCTAGCCCGAGTGTTCCCGTATGCAAGCCCGAGTGTTCCCGTATGCAAGCACGTGTGTTCCCGTATATGCGAGCCCGAGTGTTCCCGTCGGCGAGCCCTAGTGTTCCCGTATGCTAGCCCGAGTGTTCCCGTATGCGAGCCCGAGTGTTCCCGTATGCTAGCAAGTGTGTTCCCGTATGCGAGCCCGAGTGTTCCCGTATGCGAGCCCGAGTGTTCCCGTATGCTAGCCCGAGTGTTCCCGTATGCTAGCCCGAGTGTTCCCGTATGCTAGCCCGAGTGTTCCCGTATGCTAGCCATAGTGTTCCTGTATGCTAGCACGTGTGTTCCCGTATGCGAGCTCGAGTGTTCCCGTATGCTAGCCCGAGTGTTCCCGTATGCGAGCCCGAGTGTTCCCCTATGCTAGCACGTGTGTTCCCGTATGCGAGCCCGAGTGTTCCCGTATGCGAGCCCGAGTGTTCTCGTATGCTAGCCCGAGTGTTCCCGTATGTGAGCCCGAGTGTTCCCGTATGCTAGCACGTGTGTTCCCGTATGCTAGCACATGTGTTCCCGTATGCGAGCCCGAGTGTTCCCGTATGCGAGCCCGAGTGTTCCCGTATGCTAGCTCGAGTGTTCCCGTATGCGAGCCCGAGTGTTCCCGTATGCGAGCCCGAGTGTTCCCGTATGCTAGCTCGAGTGTTCCCGTATGCGAGCCCGAGTGTTCCCGTATGCTAGCCCCAGTGTTCCCGTATGCGAGCCCGAGTGTTCCCGTATGCTAGCACGTGTGTTCCCGTATGCGAGCCCGAGTGTTCCCTTATGCGAGCCCGAGTGTTCCCGTATGCTAGCACGTGTGTTCCCGTATGCGAGCCCGAGTGTTTCCGTATGCGAGCACGAGTGTTTCCGTATGCTAGCTCGAGTGTTCCCGTATGCTAGCACGAGTGTTCCCGTATGCTAGCTCGAGTGCTCCCATATGCGAGCCCGAGTGTTCCCGTATGCGAGCCCGAGTGTTCCCGTATGCTAGCACGTGTGTTCCCGTATTCTAGCTCGACTGTTTCCGTATGCTAGCACGAGTGTTCCTGTATGCTAGCCCGAGTGTTCCCGTATGCTAGCACGTGTGTTCCCGTATGCGAGCTCGAGTGTTTCCGTATGCTAGCCCGAGTGTTCCCGTATGCTAGCCCGAGTGTTCCCGTATGCTAGCACGTGTGTTCTCGTATGCTAGCCCGAGTGTTCCCGTATGTGAGCCCGAGTGTTCCCGTATGCTAGCACGTGTGTTCCCGTATGCGAGCCCGAGTGTTCCCGTATGCTAGCCCGAGTGTTCCCGTATGCTAGCCCGAGTGTTCCCGTATGCTAGCACGAGTGTTCCCGTATGCTAGCTCGAGTGTTCCCGTATGCGAGCCCGAGTGTTCCCGTATGCTAGCACGTGTGTTCCCGTATGCGAGCCCGAGTGTTCCCGTATGCGAGCCCGAGTGTTCTCGTATGCTAGCCCGAGTGTTCCCGTATGCGAGCCCGAGTGTTCCCGTATGCTAGCACGTGTGTTCCCGTATGCGAGCCCGAGTGTTCCCGTATGCTAGCACGAGTGTTCCCGTATGCTAGCTCGAGTGTTCCCGTATGCGAGCCCGAGTGTTCCCGTATGCTAGCACGTGTGTTCCCGTATGCGAGCCCGAGTGTTCCCGTATGCGAGCCCGAGTGTTCCCGTATGCTAGCTCGAGTGTTCCCGTATGCGAGCCCGAGTGTTCCCGTATGCGAGCCCGAGTGTTCCCGTATGCGAGCCCGAGTGTTCCCGTATGCGAGCCCGAGTGTTCCCGTATGCTAGCACGTGTGTTCCCGTATGCGAGCCCGAGTGTTCCCGTATGCGAGCCCGAGTGTTCCCGTATGCTAGCTCGAGTGTTCCCGTATGCGAGCCCGAGTGTTCCCGTATGCTAGCACGTGTGTTCCCGTATGCAAGCCTGAGTGTTCCCGTATGCGAGCCCGAGTGTTCCCGTATGCTAGCTCGAGTGTTCCCGTATGCGAGCCCGAGTGTTCCCGTATGCGAGCCCGAGTGTTCCCGTATGCGAGCCCGAGTGTTCCCGTATGCGAGCCCGAGTGTTCCCGTATGCGAGCCCGAGTGTTCCCGTATGCGAGCCCGAGTGTTCCCGTATGCTAGCACGTGTGTTCCCGTATGCGAGCCCGAGTGTTCCCGTATGCGAGCCCGAGTGTTCCCGTATGCTAGCACGTGTGTTCCCGTATGCGAGCCCGAGTGTTCCCGTATGCTAGCCCGAGTGTTCCCGTATGCGAGCCCGAGTGTTCCCGTATGCTAGCACGTGTGTTCCCGTATGCGAGCCCGAGTGTTCCCGTATGCGAGCCCGAGTGTTCCCGTATGCTAGCACGTGTGTTCCCGTATGCGAGCCCGAGTGTTTCCGTATGCGAGCACGAGTGTTTCCGTATGCTAGCTCGAGTGTTCCCGTATGCTAGCACGAGAGTTCCCGTATGCTAGCTCGAGTGCTCCCGTATGCGAGCCCGAGTGTTCCCGTATGCGAGCCCGAGTGTTCACGTATGCTAGCACGTGTGTTCCCGTATTCTAGCTCGAGTGTTTCCGTATGCTAGCACGAGTGTTCCTGTATGCTAGCCCGAGTGTTCCCGTATGCTAGCACGTGTGTTCCCGTATGCGAGCTCGAGTGTTTCCGTATGCTAGCCCGAGTGTTCCCGTATGCTAGCCAGAGTGTTCCCGTATGCGAGCACGTGTGTTCCCGTATGCGAGCCCGAGTGTTCCCGTATGCGAGCACGAGTGTTTCCGTATGCTAGCTCGAGTGTTCCCGTATGCTAGCACGAGTGTTCCCGTATGCTAGCTCGAGTGCTCCCATATGCGAGCCCGAGTGTTCCCGTATGCGAGCCCGAGTGTTCCCGTATGCGAGCCCGAGTGTTCCCGTATGCTAGCACGTGTGTTCCCGTATGCTAGCCCGAGTGTTCCCGTATGCGAGCCCGAGTGTTCCCGTATGCTAGCACGTGTGTTCCCGTATGCGAGCCCGAGTGTTCCCGTATGCTAGCCCGAGTGTTCCCGTATGCGAGCCCGAGTGTTCCCGTATGCTAGCACGTGTGTTCCCGTATGCGAGCCCGAGTGTTCCCGTATGCGAGCCCGAGTGTTCCCGTATGCTAGCACGTGTGTTCCCGTATGCGAGCCCGAGTGTTTCCGTATGCGAGCACGAGTGTTTCCGTATGCTAGCTCGAGTGTTCCCGTATGCTAGCACGAGTGTTCCCGTATGCTAGCTCGAGTGCTCCCGTATGCGAGCCCAAGTGTTCCCGTATGCTAGCACGTGTGATCCCGTATTCTAGCTCGAGTGTTTCCGTATGCTAGCACGAGTGTTCCTGTATGCTAGCCCGAGTGTTCCCGTATGCTAGCACGAGTGTTCCCGTATGCGAGCTCGAGTGTTTCTGTATGCTAGCCCGAGTGTTCCCGTATGCGAGCCCGAGTGTTCCCGTATGCGAGCCCGAGTGTTTCCGTATGCGAGCCCGAGTGTTCCCTAATGCGAGCGCGAGTGTTCCCGTATGCGAGCCCGAGTGTTCCCGTATGCTAGCACGTGTGTTCCCGTATGCTAGCACGTGTGTTCCCGTATGCGAGCCCGAGTGTTCCCGTATGCTAGCACGTGTGTTCCCGTATGCGAGCCCGAGTGTTCCCGTATGCGAGCCCGAGTGTTCCCGTATGCTAGCACGTGTGTTCCCGTATGCGAGCCCGAGTGTTCCCGTATGCTAGCCCGAGTGTTCCCGTATGCGAGCCCGAGTGTTCCCGTATGCTAGCACGAGTGTTCCCGTATGCTAGCTCGAGTGTTCCCGTATGCTAGCACGAGTGTTCCCGTATGCTAGCACGTGTGTTCCCGTATGCGAGCCCGAGTGTTCCCGTATGCTAGGTCGAGTGTTCCCGTATGCGAGCCCGAGTGTTCCCGTATGCTAGCTCGAGTGTTCCCGTAAGCTAGCACGTGTGTTTCCGTATGCGAGCCCGAGTGTTCCCGTATGCTAGCTCGAGTGTTCCCGTATGCGAGCCCGAGTGTTCCCGTATGCTAGCACGAGTGTTCCCGTATGCTAGCACGAGTGTTCCCGTATGCTAGCTCGAGTGTTCCCGTATGCTAGCACGAGTGTTCCCGTATGCTAGCACGAGTGTTCCCGTATGCTAGCTCGAGTGTTCCCGTATGCTAGCCCGAGTGGTCCCGTATGCTTGCACGAGTGTTCCCGTATGCTAGCTCGAGTGTTCCCGTATGCTAGCACGAGTGTTCCCGTATGCTAGCTCGAGTGTTCCCGTATGCGAGCTCGAGTTTTCCCGTATGCGAGCCCGAGTGTTCCCGTATTCTAGCACGAGTGTTCCCGTATGCTAGCTCGAGTGTTCCCGTATGCTAGCTCGAGTGTTCCCGTATGCTAGCTCGAGTGTTCCCGTATGCTAGCACGAGTGTTCCCGTATGCTAGCTCGAGTATTCCCGTATGCGAGCCCGAGTGTTCCAGTATGCTAGCTCGAGTGTTCCCGTATGCGAGCCCGAGTGTTCCCGTATGCTAGCACGAGTGTTTCCGTATGCTAGCTCGAGTGTTCCCGTATGCTAGCAGGAGTGTTTCCGTATGCTAGCACGAGTGTTTCCGTATGCTAGCACGAGTGTTTCCGTATGCGAGCCCGAGTGTTCCCGTATGCTAGCACGAGTGTTCCCGTATGCGAGCCCGAGTGTTCCCGTATGCGAGCCCGATTGTTCCCGTATGCGAGCCCGAGTGTTCCCGTATGCGAGCCCGAGTGTTCCCGTATGCTAGCCCGAGTGTTCCCGTATGCTAGCACGTGTGTTCCCGTATGCGAGCTCGAGTGTTCCCGTATGCTAGCCCAAATGTTCCCGTATGCGAGCCCGAGTGTTCCCGTATGCAAGCACGTGTGTTCCCGTATATGCGAGCCCGAGTGTTCCCGTAGGCGAGCCCTAGTGTTCCCGTATGCTAGCCCGAGTGTTCCCGTATGCGAGCCCGAGTGTTCCCGTATGCTAGCACGTGTGTTCCCGTATTCTAGCTCGAGTGTTTCCGTATGCTAGCACGAGTGTTCCTGTATGCTAGCCCGAGTGTTCCCGTATGCTAGCACGTGTGTTCCCGTATGCGAGCTCGAGTGTTCCCGTATGCTAGCTCGAGTGTTCCCGTATGCGAGCCCGAGTGTTCCCGTAGGCGAGCCCGAGTGTTCCCGTATGCGAGCCCGAGTGTTCCCGTATGCGAGCCCGAGTGTTCCCGTATGCTAGCACGTGTGTTCCCGTATGCTAGCCCGAGTGTTCCCGTATGCGAGCCCGAGTGTTCCCGTATGCTAGCACGTGTGTTCCCGTATGCGAGCCCGAGTGTTCCCGTATGCTAGCCCGAGTGTTCCCGTATGCGAGCCCGAGTGTTCCCGTATGCTAGCACGTGTGTTCCCGTATGCGAGCCCGAGTGTTCCCGTATGCGAGCCCGAGTGTTCCCGTATGCTAGCACGTGTGTTCCCGTATGCGAGCCCGAGTGTTTCCGTATGCGAGCACGAGTGTTTCCGTATGCTAGCTCGAGTGTTCCCGTATGCTAGCACGAGTGTTCCCGTATGCTAGCTCGAGTGCTCCCGTATGCGAGCCCGAGTGTTCCCGTATGCGAGCCCGAGTGTTCCCGTATGCTAGCACGTGTGTTCCCGTATTCTAGCTCGAGTGTTTCCGTATGCTAGCACGAGTGTTCCTGTATGCTAGCCCGAGTGTTCCCGTATGCTAGCACGAGTGTTTCCGTATGCTAGCACGAGTGTTTCCGTATGCGAGCCCGAGTGTTCCCGTATGCTAGCACGAGTGTTCCCGTATGCGAGCCCGAGTGTTCCCGTATGCGAGCCCGATTGTTCCCGTATGCGAGCCCGAGTGTTCCCGTATGCGAGCCCGAGTGTTCCCGTATGCTAGCCCGAGTGTTCCCGTATGCTAGCACGTGTGTTCCCGTATGCGAGCTCGAGTGTTCCCGTATGCTAGCCCAAATGTTCCCGTATGCGAGCCCGAGTGTTCCCGTATGCAAGCACGTGTGTTCCCGTATATGCGAGCCCGAGTGTTCCCGTAGGCGAGCCCTAGTGTTCCCGTATGCTAGCCCGAGTGTTCCCGTATGCGAGCCCGAGTGTTCCCGTATGCTAGCACGTGTGTTACCGTATGCGAGCCCGAGTGTTCCCGTATGCTAGCCCGAGTGTTCCCGTATGCTAGCCCGAGTGTTCCCGTATGCTAGCCCGAGTGTTCCCGTATGCTAGCCCGAGTGTTCCCGTATGCTAGCACGTGTGTTCCCGTATGCGAGCTCGAGTGTTTCCGTATGCTAGCCCAAGTGTTCCCGTATGCTAGCCAGAGTGTTCCCGTATGCTAGCACGTGTGTTCCCGTATGCGAGCTCGAGTGTTCCCGTATGCTAGCCCGAGTGTTCCCGTATGCTAGCACGTGTGTTCCCTTATGCTAGCACGTGTGTTCCCGTATGCGAGCCCGAGTGTTCCCGTATGCGAGCCCGAGTGTTCCCGTATGCTAGCTCGAGTGTTCCCGTATGCGAGCCCGAGTGTTCCCGTAGGCGAGCCCGAGTGTTCCCGTATGCGAGCCCGAGTGTTCCCGTATGCGAGCCCGAGTGTTCCCGTATGCTAGCACGTGTGTTCCTGTATGCTAGCCCGAGTGTTCCCGTATGCGAGCCCGAGTGTTCCCGTATGCGAGCCCGAGTGTTCCCGTATGCTAGCACGTGTGTTCCCGTATGCGAGCCCGAGTGTTCCCGTATGCTAGCCCGAGTGTTCCCGTATGCGAGCCCGAGTGTTCCCGTATGCTAGCACGTGTGTTCCCGTATGCGAGCCCGAGTGTTCCCGTATGCTAGCACGTGTGTTCCCGTAATCTAGCTCGAGTGTTTCCGTATGCTAGCACGAGTGTTCCTGTATGCTAGCCCGAGTGTTCCCGTATGCTAGCACGTATGTTCCCGTATGCGAGCTCGAGTGTTTCTGTATGCTAGCCCGAGTGTTCCCGTATGCTAGCACGTGTGTTCTCGTATGCTAGCTCGAGTATTCCCGTATGCGAGCCCGAGTGTTCCAGTATGCTAGCTCGAGTGTTCCCGTATGCGAGCCCGAGTGTTCCCGTATGCTAGCACGAGTGTTTCCGTATGCTAGCTCGAGTGTTCCTGTATGCTAGCAGGAGTGTTTCCGTATGCTAGCACGAGTGTTTCCGTATGCTAGCACGAGTGTTTCCGTATGCGAGCCCGAGTGTTCCCGTATGCTAGCACGAGTGTTCCCGTATGCGAGCCCGAGTGTTCCCGTATGCGAGCCCGATTGTTCCCGTATGCGAGCCCGAGTGTTCCCGTATGCGAGCCCGAGTGTTCCCGTATGCTAGCCCGTATGCTAGCACGTGTGTTCCCGTATGCGAGCTCGAGTGTTCCCGTATGCTAGCCCAAATGTTCCCGTATGCGAGCCCGAGTGTTCCCGTATGCAAGCACGTGTGTTCCCGTATATGCGAGCCCGAGTGTTCCCGTAGGCGAGCCCTAGTGTTCCCGTATGCTAGCCCGAGTGTTCCCGTATGCGAGCCCGAGTGTTCCCGTATGCTAGCACGTGTGTTCCCGTATTCTAGCTCGAGTGTTTCCGTATGCTAGCACGAGTGTTCCTGTATGCTAGCCCGAGTGTTCCCGTATGCTAGCACGTGTGTTCCCGTATGCGAGCTCGAGTGTTCCCGTATGCTAGCTCGAGTGTTCCCGTATGCGAGCCCGAGTGTTCCCGTAGGCGAGCCCGAGTGTTCCCGTATGCGAGCCCGAGTGTTCCCGTATGCGAGCCCGAGTGTTCCCGTATGCTAGCACGTGTGTTCCCGTATGCTAGCCCGAGTGTTCCCGTATGCGAGCCCGAGTGTTCCCGTATGCTAGCACGTGTGTTCCCGTATGCGAGCCCGAGTGTTCCCGTATGCTAGCCCGAGTGTTCCCGTATGCGAGCCCGAGTGTTCCCGTATGCTAGCACGTGTGTTCCCGTATGCGAGCCCGAGTGTTCCCGTATGCGAGCCCGAGTGTTCCCGTATGCTAGCACGTGTGTTCCCGTATGCGAGCACGAGTGTTTCCGTATGCTAGCTCGAGTGTTCCCGTATGCTAGCACGAGTGTTCCCGTATGCTAGCTCGAGTGCTCCCGTATGCGAGCCCGAGTGTTCCCGTATGCGAGCCCGAGTGTTCCCGTATGCTAGCACGTGTGTTCCCGTATTCTAGCTCGAGTGTTTCCGTATGCTAGCACGAGTGTTCCTGTATGCTAGCCCGAGTGTTCCCGTATGCTAGCACGAGTGTTTCCGTATGCTAGCACGAGTGTTTCCGTATGCGAGCCCGAGTGTTCCCGTATGCTAGCACGAGTGTTCCCGTATGCGAGCCCGAGTGTTCCCGTATGCGAGCCCGATTGTTCCCGTATGCGAGCCCGAGTGTTCCCGTATGCGAGCCCGAGTGTTCCCGTATGCTAGCCCGAGTGTTCCCGTATGCTAGCACGTGTGTTCCCGTATGCGAGCTCGAGTGTTCCCGTATGCTAGCCCAAATGTTCCCGTATGCGAGCCCGAGTGTTCCCGTATGCAAGCACGTGTGTTCCCGTATATGCGAGCCCGAGTGTTCCCGTAGGCGAGCCCTAGTGTTCCCGTATGCTAGCCCGAGTGTTCCCGTATGCGAGCCCGAGTGTTCCCGTATGCTAGCACGTGTGTTCCCGTATGCGAGCCCGAGTGTTCCCGTATGCTAGCCCGAGTGTTCCCGTATGCTAGCCCGAGTGTTCCCGTATGCTAGCCCGAGTGTTCCCGTATGCTAGCCCGAGTGTTCCCGTATGCTAGCACGTGTGTTCCCGTATGCGAGCTCGAGTGTTTCCGTATGCTAGCCCAAGTGTTCCCGTATGCTAGCCAGAGTGTTCCCGTATGCTAGCACGTGTGTTCCCGTATGCGAGCTCGAGTGTTCCCGTATGCTAGCCCGAGTGTTCCCGTATGCTAGCACGTGTGTTCCCTTATGCTAGCACGTGTGTTCCCGTATGCGAGCCCGAGTGTTCCCGTATGCGAGCCCGAGTGTTCCCGTATGCTAGCTCGAGTGTTCCCGTATGCGAGCCCGAGTGTTCCCGTAGGCGAGCCCGAGTGTTCCCGTATGCGAGCCCGAGTGTTCCCGTATGCGAGCCCGAGTGTTCCCGTATGCTAGCACGTGTGTTCCCGTATGCTAGCCCGAGTGTTCCCGTATGCGAGCCCGAGTGTTCCCGTATGCGAGCCCGAGTGTTCCCGTATGCTAGCACGTGTGTTCCCGTATGCGAGCCCGAGTGTTCCCGTATGCTAGCCCGAGTGTTCCCGTATGCGAGCCCGAGTGTTCCCGTATGCTAGCACGTGTGTTCCCGTATGCGAGCCCGAGTGTTCCCGTATGCTAGCACGTGTGTTCCCGTAATCTAGCTCGAGTGTTTCCGTATGCTAGCACGAGTGTTCCTGTATGCTAGCCCGAGTGTTCCCGTATGCTAGCACGTATGTTCCCGTATGCGAGCTCGAGTGTTTCTGTATGCTAGCCCGAGTGTTCCCGTATGCTAGCACGTGTGTTCTCGTATGCTAGCCCGAGTGTTCCCGTATGTGAGCCCGAGTGTTCCCGTATGCTAGCACGTGTGTTCCCGTATGCGAGCCCGAGTGTTCCCGTATGCGAGCCCGAGTGTTCCCGTATGCTAGCCCGAGTGTTCCCGTATGCTAGCACGAGTGTTCCCGTATGCTAGCTCGAGTGTTCCCGTATGCGAGCCCGAGTGTTCCCGTATGCTAGCACGTGTGTTCCCGTATGCGAGCCCGAGTGTTCCCGTATGCGAGCCCGAGTGTTCTCGTATGCTAGCCCGAGTGTTCCCGTATGCGAGCCCGAGTGTTCCCGTATGCTAGCACGTGTGTTCCCGTATGCGAGCCCGAGTGTTCCCGTAAGCGAGCCCGAGTGTTCCCGTATGCTAGCACGAGTGTTCCCGTATTCTAGCTCGAGTGTTCCCGTATGCGAGCCCGAGTGTTCCCGTATGCTAGCACGTGTGTTCCCGTATGCGAGCCCGAGTGTTCCCGTATGCGAGCCCGAGTGTTCCCGTATGCTAGCCCGAGTGTTCCCGTATGCGAGCCCGAGTGTTCCCGTATGCGAGCCCGTGTGTTCCCGTATGCGAGCCCGAGTGTTCCCGTATGCTAGCACGTGTGTTCCCGTATGCGAGCCCGAGTGTTCCCGTATGCGAGCCCGAGTGTTCCCGTATGCTAGCACGTGTGTTCCCGTATGCGAGCCCGAGTGTTCCCGTATGCTAGCCCGAGTGTTCCCGTATGCGAGCCCGAGTGTTCCCGTATGCTAGCACGTGTGTTCCCGTATGCGAGCCCGAGTGTTCCCGTATGCGAGCCCGAGTGTTCCCGTATGCTAGCACGTGTGTTCCCGTATGCGAGCCCGAGTGTTTCCGTATGCGAGCCCGAGTCTTCCCGTATGCTAGCACGTGTGTTCCCGTATTCTAGCTCGAGTGTTTCCGTATGCTAGCACGAGTGTTCCTGTATGCTAGCCCGAGTGTTCCCGTATGCTAGCACGTGTGTTCCCGTATGCGAGCTCGAGTGTTTCCGTATGCTAGCCCGAGTGTTCCCGTATGCTAGCCAGAGTGTTCCCGTATGCTAGCACGTGTGTTCCCGTATGCGAGCTCGAGTGTTCCCGTATGCTAGCCCGAGTGTTCCCGTATGCTAGCACGTGTGTTCCCGTATGCGAGCCCGAGTGTTCCCGTATGCGAGCCCGAGTGTTCTCGTATGCTAGCCCGAGTGTTCCCGTATGTGAGCCCGAGTGTTCCCGTATGCTAGCACGTGTGTTCCCGTATGCGAGCCCGAGTGTTCCCGTATGCGAGCCCGAGTGTTCTCGTATGCTAGCCCGAGTGTTCCCGTATGCTAGCCCGAGTGTTCCCGTATGCTAGCACGAGTGTTCCCGTATGCTAGCTCGAGTGTTCCCGTATGCGAGCCCGAGTGTTCCCGTATGCTAGCACGTGTGTTCCCGTATGCGAGCCCGAGTGTTCCCGTATGCGAGCCCGATGGGTTCCCGTATGCTAGCTCGAGTGTTCCCGTATGCGAGCCCGAGTGTTCCCGTATGCGAGCCCGAGTGTTCCCGTATGCGAGCCCGAGTGTTCCCGTATGCGAGCCCGAGTGTTCCCGTATGCGAGCCCGAGTGTTCCCGTATGCGAGCCCGAGTGTTCCCGTATGCTAGCACGTGTGTTCCCGTATGCGAGCCCGAGTGTTCCCGTATGCGAGCCCGAGTGTTCCCGTATGCTAGCACGTGTGTTCCCGTATGCGAGCCCGAGTGTTCCCGTATGCTAGCCCGAGTGTTCCCGTATGCGAGCCCGAGTGTTCCCATATGCTAGCACGTGTGTTCCCGTATGCGAGCCCGAGTGTTCCCGTATGCGAGCCCGAGTGTTCCCGTATGCTAGCACGTGTGTTCCCGTATGCGAGCCCGAGTGTTTCCGTATGCGAGCACGAGTGTTCCCGTATGCTAGCTCGAGTGCTCCCGTATGCGAGCCCGAGTGTTCCCGTATGCGAGCCCGAGTGTTCCCGTATGCTAGCACGTGTGTTCCCGTATTCTAGCTCGAGTGTTTCCGTATGCTAGCACGAGTGTTCCTGTATGCTAGCACGTGTGTTCCCGTATGCGAGCCCGAGTGTTCCCGTATGCTAGCTCGAGTGTTCCTGTATGCGAGCCCGAGTGTTCCCGTATGCTAGCACGAGTGTTTCCGTATGCTAGCACGAGTGTTCCCGTATGCTAGCTCGAGTGTTCCCGTATGCGAGCCCGAGTGTTCCCGTATGCTAGCACGTGTGTTCCCGTATGCGAGCCCGAGTGTTCCCGTATGCGAGCTTGAGTGTTCCCGTATGCGAGCCCGAGTGTTCCCGTATGCGAGCCCGAGTGTATTCGTATGCGAGCCCGAGTGTTCCCTAATGCGAGCGCGAGTGTTCCCGTATGCGAGCCCGAGTGTTCCCGTATGCTAGCACGTGTGTTCCCGTATGCGAGCCCGAGTGTTCCCGTATGCTAGCACGAGTGTTCCCGTATGCTAGCACGAGTGTTCCCGTATGCTAGCTCGAGTGTTCCCGTATGCTAGCACGTGTGTTCCCGTATGCTAGCACGAGTGTTCCCGTATGCTAGCTCGAGTGTTCCCGTATGCTAGCCCGAGTGTTCCCGTATGCTTGCACGAGTGTTCCCGTATGCTAGCTCGAGTGTTCCCGTATGCTAGCACGAGTGTTCCCGTATGCTAGCTCGAGTGTTCCCGTATGCGAGCTCGAGTTTTCCCGTATGCGAGCCCGAGTGTTCCCGTATTCTAGCACGAGTGTTCCCGTATGCTAGCTCGAGTGTTCCCGTATGCTAGCTCGAGTGTTCCCGTATGCTAGCTCGAGTGTTCCCGTATGCTAGCTCGAGTGTTCCCGTATGCTAGCTCGAGTATTCCCGTATGCGAGCCCGAGTGTTCCCGTATGCTAGCTCGAGTGTTCCCGTATGCGAGCCCGAGTGTTCCCGTATGCTAGCACGAGTGTTTCCGTATGCTAGCTCGAGTGTTCCCGTATGCTAGCATGAGTGTTTCCGTATGCTAGCACGAGTGTTTCCGTATGCTAGCTCGAGTGTTCCCGTATGCTAGCACGAGTGTTGCCGTATGCTAGCTCGAGTGTTCCCGTATGCTAGCTCGAGTATTCCCGTATGCGAGCCCGAGTGTTCCAGTATGCTAGCTCGAGTGTTCCCGTATGCGAGCCCGAGTGTTCCCGTATGCTAGCACGAGTGTTTCCGTATGCTAGCTCGAGTGTTCCCGTATGCTAGCAGGAGTGTTTCCGTATGCTAGCACGAGTGTTTCCGTATGCTAGCACGAGTGTTTCCGTATGCGAGCCCGAGTGTTCCCGTATGCGAGCCCGAGTGTTCCCGTATGCGAGCCCGAGTGTTCCCGTATGCGAGCCCGAGTGTTCCCGTATGCGAGCCCGAGTGTTCCCGTATGCGAGCCCGAGTGTTCCCGTATGCTAGCACGTGTGTTCCCGTATGCGAGCCCGAGTGTTCCCGTATGCGAGCCCGAGTGTTCCCGTATGCTAGCACGTGTGTTCCCGTATGCGAGCCCGAGTGTTCCCGTATGCTAGCCCGAGTGTTCCCGTATGCGAGCCCGAGTGTTCCCATATGCTAGCACGTGTGTTCCCGTAGGCGAGCCCGAGTGTTCCCGTATGCGAGCCCGAGTGTTCCCGTATGCTAGCACGTGTGTTCCCGTATGCGAGCCCGAGTGTTTCCGTATGCGAGCACGAGTGTTCCCGTATGCTAGCTCGAGTGCTCCCGTATGCGAGCCCGAGTGTTCCCGTATGCGAGCCCGAGTGTTCCCGTATGCTAGCACGTGTGTTCCCGTATTCTAGCTCGAGTGTTTCCGTATGCTAGCACGAGTGTTCCTGTATGCTAGCACGTGTGTTCCCGTATGCGAGCCCGAGTGTTCCCGTATGCTAGCTCGAGTGTTCCTGTATGCGAGCCCGAGTGTTCCCGTATGCTAGCACGAGTGTTTCCGTATGCTAGCACGAGTGTTCCCGTATGCTAGCTCGAGTGTTCCCGTATGCGAGCCCGAGTGTTCCCGTATGCTAGCACGTGTGTTCCCGTATGCGAGCCCGAGTGTTCCCGTATGCGAGCTCGAGTGTTCCCGTATGCGAGCCCGAGTGTTCCCGTATGCGAGCCCGAGTGTTTCCGTATGCGAGCCCGAGTGTTCCCTAATGCGAGCGCGAGTGTTCCCGTATGCGAGCCCGAGTGTTCCCGTATGCTAGCACGTGTGTTCCCGTATGCGAGCCCGAGTGTTCCCCTATGCGAGCCCGAGTGTTCCCGTATGCTAGCACGTGTGTTCCCGTATGCGAGCCCGAGTGTTCCCGTATGCTAGCCCGAGTGTTCCCGTATGCGAGCCCGAGTGTTCCCGTATGCTAGCACGAGTGTTCCCGTATGCTAGCTCGAGTGTTCCCGTATGCTAGCACGAGTGTTCCCGTATGCTAGCACGTGTGTTCCCGTATGCGAGCCCGAGTGTTCCCGTATGCTAGCTCGAGTGTTCCCGTATGCGAGCCCGAGTGTTCCCGTATGCTAGCTCGAGTGTTCCCGTAAGCTAGCACGTGTGTTTCCGTATGCGAGCCCGAGTGTTCCCGTATGCTAGCTCGAGTGTTCCCGTATGCGAGCCCGAGTGTTCCCGTATGCTAGCACGAGTGTTCCCGTATGCTAGCACGAGTGTTCCCGTATGCTAGCTCGAGTGTTCCCGTATGCTAGCACGTGTGTTCCCGTATGCTAGCACGAGTGTTCCCGTATGCTAGCTCGAGTGTTCCCGTATGCTAGCCCGAGTGTTCCCGTATGGTTGCACGAGTGTTCCCGTATGCTAGCTCGAGTGTTCCCGTATGCTAGCACGAGTGTTCCCGTATGCTAGCTCGAGTGTTCCCGTATGCGAGCTCGAGTTTTCCCGTATGCGAGCCCGAGTGTTCCCGTATTCTAGCACGAGTGTTCCCGTATGCTAGCTCGAGTGTTCCCGTATGCTAGCTCGAGTGTTCCCGTATGCTAGCTCGAGTGTTCCCGTATGCTAGCTCGAGTGTTCCCGTATGCTAGCTTGAGTATTCCCGTATGCGAGCCCGAGTGTTCCCGTATGCTAGCTCGAGTGTTCCCGTATGCGAGCCCGAGTGTTCCCGTATGCTAGCACGAGTGTTTCCGTATGCTAGCTCGAGTGTTCCCGTATGCTAGCATGAGTGTTTCCGTATGCTAGCACGAGTGTTTCCGTATGCTAGCTCGAGTGTTCCCGTATGCTAGCACGAGTGTTCCCGTATGCTAGCTCGAGTGTTCCCGTATGCTAGCTCGAGTATTCCCGTATGCGAGCCCGAGTGTTCCAGTATGCTAGCTCGAGTGTTCCCGTATGCGAGCCCGAGTGTTCCCGTATGCTAGCACGAGTGTTTCCGTATGCTAGCTCGAGTGTTCCCGTATGCTAGCAGGAGTGTTTCCGTATGCTAGCACGAGTGTTTCCGTATGCTAGCACGAGTGTTCCCGTATGCTAGCTCGAGTGTTCCCGTATGCTAGCACGAGTGTTCCCGTATGCTAGCACGTGTGTTCCCGTATGCGAGCCCGAGTGTTCCCGTATGCTAGCTCGAGTGTTCCCGTATGCGAGCCCGAGTGTTCCCGTATGCTAGCACGTGTGTTTCCGTATGCGAGCCCGAGTGTTCCCTAATGCGAGCGCGAGTGTTCCCGTATGCGAGCCCGAGTGTTCCCGTATGCTAGCACGTGTGTTCCCGTATGCGAGCCCGAGTGTTCCCCTATGCGAGCCCGAGTGTTCCCGTATGCTAGCACGTGTGTTCCCGTATGCGAGCCCGAGTGTTCCCGTATGCTAGCCCGAGTGTTCCCGTATGCGAGCCCGAGTGTTCCCGTATGCTAGCACGAGTGTTCCCGTATGCTAGCTCGAGTGTTCCCGTATGCTAGCACGAGTGTTCCCGTATGCTAGCACGTGTGTTCCCGTATGCGAGCCCGAGTGTTCCCGTATGCTAGCTCGAGTGTTCCCGTATGCGAGCCCGAGTGTTCCCGTATGCTAGCTCGAGTGTTCCCATAAGCTAGCACGTGTGTTTCCGTATGCGAGCCCGAGTGTTCCCGTATGCTAGCTCGAGTGTTCCCGTATGCGAGCCCGAGTGTTCCCGTATGCTAGCACGAGTGTTCCCGTATGCTAGCACGAGTGTTCCCGTATGCTAGCTCGAGTGTTCCCGTATGCTAGCACGTGTGTTCCCGTATGCTAGCACGAGTGTTCCCGTATGCTAGCTCGAGTGTTCCCGTATGCTAGCCCGAGTGTTCCCGTATGGTTGCACGAGTGTTCCCGTATGCTAGCTCGAGTGTTCCCGTATGCTAGCACGAGTGTTCCCGTATGCTAGCTCGAGTGTTCCCGTATGCGAGCTCGAGTTTTCCCGTATGCGAGCCCGAGTGTTCCCGTATTCTAGCACGAGTGTTCCCGTATGCTAGCTCGAGTGTTCCCGTATGCTAGCTCGAGTGTTCCCGTATGCTAGCTCGAGTGTTCCCGTATGCTAGCTCGAGTGTTCCCGTATGCTAGCTTGAGTATTCCCGTATGCGAGCCCGAGTGTTCCCGTATGCTAGCTCGAGTGTTCCCGTATGCGAGCCCGAGTGTTCCCGTATGCTAGCACGAGTGTTTCCGTATGCTAGCTCGAGTGTTCCCGTATGCTAGCATGAGTGTTTCCGTATGCTAGCACGAGTGTTTCCGTATGCTAGCTCGAGTGTTCCCGTATGCTAGCACGAGTGTTCCCGTATGCTAGCTCGAGTGTTCCCGTATGCTAGCTCGAGTATTCCCGTATGCGAGCCCGAGTGTTCCAGTATGCTAGCTCGAGTGTTCCCGTATGCGAGCCCGAGTGTTCCCGTATGCTAGCACGAGTGTTTCCGTATGCTAGCTCGAGTGTTCCCGTATGCTAGCAGGAGTGTTTCCGTATGCTAGCACGAGTGTTTCCGTATGCTAGCACGAGTGTTCCCGTATGCTAGCTCGAGTGTTCCCGTATGCTAGCACGAGTGTTCCCGTATGCTAGCACGTGTGTTCCCGTATGCGAGCCCGAGTGTTCCCGTATGCTAGCTCGAGTGTTCCCGTATGCGAGCCCGAGTGTTCCCATATGCTAGCACGTGTGTTCCCGTATGCGAGCCCGAGTGTTCCCGTATGCGAGCCCGAGTGTTCCCGTATGCTAGCACGTGTGTTCCCGTATGCGAGCCCGAGTGTTTCCGTATGCGAGCACGAGTGTTCCCGTATGCTAGCTCGAGTGCTCCCGTATGCGAGCCCGAGTGTTCCCGTATGCGAGCCCGAGTGTTCCCGTATGCTAGCACGTGTGTTCCCGTATTCTAGCTCGAGTGTTTCCGTATGCTAGCACGAGTGTTCCTGTATGCTAGCACGTGTGTTCCCGTATGCGAGCCCGAGTGTTCCCGTATGCTAGCTCGAGTGTTCCTGTATGCGAGCCCGAGTGTTCCCGTATGCTAGCACGAGTGTTTCCGTATGCTAGCACGAGTGTTCCCGTATGCTAGCTCGAGTGTTCCCGTATGCGAGCCCGAGTGTTCCCGTATGCTAGCACGTGTGTTCCCGTATGCGAGCCCGAGTGTTCCCGTATGCGAGCTCGAGTGTTCCCGTATGCGAGCCCGAGTGTTCCCGTATGCGAGCCCGAGTGTTTCCGTATGCGAGCCCGAGTGTTCCCTAATGCGAGCGCGAGTGTTCCCGTATGCGAGCCCGAGTGTTCCCGTATGCTAGCACGTGTGTTCCCGTATGCGAGCCCGAGTGTTCCCGTATGCGAGCCCGAGTGTTCCCGTATGCTAGCACGTGTGTTCCCGTATGCGAGCCCGAGTGTTCCCGTATGCTAGCCCGAGTGTTCCCGTATGCGAGCCCGAGTGTTCCCGTATGCTAGCACGAGTGTTCCCGTATGCTAGCTCGAGTGTTCCCGTATGCTAGCACGAGTGTTCCCATATGCTAGCACGTGTGTTCCCGTATGCGAGCCCGAGTGTTCCCGTATGCTAGCTCGAGTGTTCCCGTATGCGAGCCCGAGTGTTCCCGTATGCTAGCTCGAGTGTTCCCGTAAGCTAGCACGTGTGTTTCCGTATGCGAGCCCGAGTGTTCCCGTATGCTAGCTCGAGTGTTCCCGTATGCGAGCCCGAGTGTTCCCGTATGCTAGCACGAGTGTTCCCGTATGCTAGCACGAGTGTTCCCGTATGCTAGCTCGAGTGTTCCCGTATGCTAGCACGTGTGTTCCCGTATGCTAGCACGAGTGTTCCCGTATGCTAGCTCGAGTGTTCCCGTATGCTAGCCCGAGTGTTCCCGTATGCTTGCACGAGTGTTCCCGTATGCTAGCTCGAGTGTTCCCGTATGCTAGCACGAGTGTTCCCGTATGCTAGCTCGAGTGTTCCCGTATGCGAGCTCGAGTTTTCCCGTATGCGAGCCCGAGTGTTCCCGTATTCTAGCACGAGTGTTCCCGTATGCTAGCTCGAGTGTTCCCGTATGCTAGCTCGAGTGTTCCCGTATGCTAGCTCGAGTGTTCCCGTATGCTAGCTCGAATGTTCCCGTATGCTAGCTCGAGTATTCCCGTATGCGAGCCCGAGTGTTCCCGTATGCTAGCTCGAGTGTTCCCGTATGCGAGCCCGAGTGTTCCCGTATGCTAGCACGAGTGTTTCCGTATGCTAGCTCGAGTGTTCCCGTATGCTAGCATGAGTGTTTCCGTATGCTAGCACGAGTGTTTCCGTATGCTAGCTCGAGTGTTCCCGTATGCGAGCCCGAGTGTTTCCGTATGCTAGCTCGAGTGTTCCCGTATGCGAGCCCGAGTGTTCCCGTATGCTAGCACGTGTGTTTCCGTATGCGAGCCCGAGTGTTCCCTAATGCGAGCGCGAGTGTTCCCGTATGCGAGCCCGAGTGTTCCCGTATGCTAGCACGTGTGTTCCCGTATGCGAGCCCGAGTGTTCCCCTATGCGAGCCCGAGTGTTCCCGTATGCTAGCACGTGTGTTCCCGTATGCGAGCCCGAGTGTTCCCGTATGCTAGCCCGAGTGTTCCCGTATGCGAGCCCGAGTGTTCCCGTATGCTAGCACGAGTGTTCCCGTATGCTAGCTCGAGTGTTCCCGTATGCTAGCACGAGTGTTCCCGTATGCTAGCACGTGTGTTCCCGTATGCGAGCCCGAGTGTTCCCGTATGCTAGCTCGAGTGTTCCCGTATGCGAGCCCGAGTGTTCCCGTATGCTAGCTCGAGTGTTCCCATAAGCTAGCACGTGTGTTTCCGTATGCGAGCCCGAGTGTTCCCGTATGCTAGCTCGAGTGTTCCCGTATGCGAGCCCGAGTGTTCCCGTATGCTAGCACGAGTGTTCCCGTATGCTAGCACGAGTGTTCCCGTATGCTAGCTCGAGTGTTCCCGTATGCTAGCACGTGTGTTCCCGTATGCTAGCACGAGTGTTCCCGTATGCTAGCTCGAGTGTTCCCGTATGCTAGCCCGAGTGTTCCCGTATGGTTGCACGAGTGTTCCCGTATGCTAGCTCGAGTGTTCCCGTATGCTAGCACGAGTGTTCCCGTATGCTAGCTCGAGTGTTCCCGTATGCGAGCTCGAGTTTTCCCGTATGCGAGCCCGAGTGTTCCCGTATTCTAGCACGAGTGTTCCCGTATGCTAGCTCGAGTGTTCCCGTATGCTAGCTCGAGTGTTCCCGTATGCTAGCTCGAGTGTTCCCGTATGCTAGCTCGAGTGTTCCCGTATGCTAGCTTGAGTATTCCCGTATGCGAGCCCGAGTGTTCCCGTATGCTAGCTCGAGTGTTCCCGTATGCGAGCCCGAGTGTTCCCGTATGCTAGCACGAGTGTTTCCGTATGCTAGCTCGAGTGTTCCCGTATGCTAGCATGAGTGTTTCCGTATGCTAGCACGAGTGTTTCCGTATGCTAGCTCGAGTGTTCCCGTATGCTAGCACGAGTGTTCCCGTATGCTAGCTCGAGTGTTCCCGTATGCTAGCTCGAGTATTCCCGTATGCGAGCCCGAGTGTTCCAGTATGCTAGCTCGAGTGTTCCCGTATGCGAGCCCGAGTGTTCCCGTATGCTAGCACGAGTGTTTCCGTATGCTAGCTCGAGTGTTCCCGTATGCTAGCAGGAGTGTTTCCGTATGCTAGCACGAGTGTTTCCGTATGCTAGCACGAGTGTTCCCGTATGCTAGCTCGAGTGTTCCCGTATGCTAGCACGAGTGTTCCCGTATGCTAGCACGTGTGTTCCCGTATGCGAGCCCGAGTGTTCCCGTATGCTAGCTCGAGTGTTCCCGTATGCGAGCCCGAGTGTTCCCATATGCTAGCACGTGTGTTCCCGTATGCGAGCCCGAGTGTTCCCGTATGCGAGCCCGAGTGTTCCCGTATGCTAGCACGTGTGTTCCCGTATGCGAGCCCGAGTGTTTCCGTATGCGAGCACGAGTGTTCCCGTATGCTAGCTCGAGTGCTCCCGTATGCGAGCCCGAGTGTTCCCGTATGCGAGCCCGAGTGTTCCCGTATGCTAGCACGTGTGTTCCCGTATTCTAGCTCGAGTGTTTCCGTATGCTAGCACGAGTGTTCCTGTATGCTAGCACGTGTGTTCCCGTATGCGAGCCCGAGTGTTCCCGTATGCTAGCTCGAGTGTTCCTGTATGCGAGCCCGAGTGTTCCCGTATGCTAGCACGAGTGTTTCCGTATGCTAGCACGAGTGTTCCCGTATGCTAGCTCGAGTGTTCCCGTATGCGAGCCCGAGTGTTCCCGTATGCTAGCACGTGTGTTCCCGTATGCGAGCCCGAGTGTTCCCGTATGCGAGCTCGAGTGTTCCCGTATGCGAGCCCGAGTGTTCCCGTATGCGAGCCCGAGTGTTTCCGTATGCGAGCCCGAGTGTTCCCTAATGCGAGCGCGAGTGTTCCCGTATGCGAGCCCGAGTGTTCCCGTATGCTAGCACGTGTGTTCCCGTATGCGAGCCCGAGTGTTCCCGTATGCGAGCCCGAGTGTTCCCGTATGCTAGCACGTGTGTTCCCGTATGCGAGCCCGAGTGTTCCCGTATGCTAGCCCGAGTGTTCCCGTATGCGAGCCCGAGTGTTCCCGTATGCTAGCACGAGTGTTCCCGTATGCTAGCTCGAGTGTTCCCGTATGCTAGCACGAGTGTTCCCATATGCTAGCACGTGTGTTCCCGTATGCGAGCCCGAGTGTTCCCGTATGCTAGCTCGAGTGTTCCCGTATGCGAGCCCGAGTGTTCCCGTATGCTAGCTCGAGTGTTCCTGTAAGCTAGCACGTGTGTTTCCGTATGCGAGCCCGAGTGTTCCCGTATGCTAGCTCGAGTGTTCCCGTATGCGAGCCCGAGTGTTCCCGTATGCTAGCACGAGTGTTCCCGTATGCTAGCACGAGTGTTCCCGTATGCTAGCTCGAGTGTTCCCGTATGCTAGCACGTGTGTTCCCGTATGCTAGCACGAGTGTTCCCGTATGCTAGCTCGAGTGTTCCCGTATGCTAGCCCGAGTGTTCCCGTATGCTTGCACGAGTGTTCCCGTATGCTAGCTCGAGTGTTCCCGTATGCTAGCACGAGTGTTCCCGTATGCTAGCTCGAGTGTTCCCGTATGCGAGCTCGAGTTTTCCCGTATGCGAGCCCGAGTGTTCCCGTATTCTAGCACGAGTGTTCCCGTATGCTAGCTCGAGTGTTCCCGTATGCTAGCTCGAGTGTTCCCGTATGCTAGCTCGAGTGTTCCCGTATGCTAGCTCGAGTGTTCCCGTATGCTAGCTCGAGTATTCCCGTATGCGAGCCCGAGTGTTCCCGTATGCTAGCTCGAGTGTTCCCGTATGCGAGCCCGAGTGTTCCCGTATGCTAGCACGAGTGTTTCCGTATGCTAGCTCGAGTGTTCCCGTATGCTAGCATGAGTGTTTCCGTATGCTAGCACGAGTGTTTCCGTATGCTAGCTCGAGTGTTCCCGTATGCGAGCCCGAGTGTTTCCGTATGCGAGCCCGAGTGTTCCCTAATGCGAGCGCGAGTGTTCCCGTATGCGAGCCCGAGTGTTCCCGTATGCTAGCACGTGTGTTCCCGTATGCGAGCCCGAGTGTTCCCGTATGCTAGCTCGAGTGTTCCCGTATGCGAGCTCGAGTGTTCCCGTATGCTAGCTCGAGTGTTCCCGTATGCTAGCTTGAGTGTTCCCGTATGCGAGCCCGAGTGTTCCCGTATGCTATCACGTGTGTTCCCGTATGCGAGCACGTGTGTTCCTGTATGCGAGCCCGAGTGTTCCCGTATGCGAGCCCGAGTGTTCCCGTATGCTAGCCCGAGTGTTCCCGTATGCTACCACGTGTGTTTCCGTATGCGAGCCCGAGTGTTCCCGTATGCGAGCCCGAGTGTTCCCGTATGCGAGCCCTAGTGTTCCCGTATGCTAGCTCGAGTGTTCCCGTATGCGAGCCCGAGTGTTCCCGTATGCGAGCCCGAGTGTTCCCGTATGCGAGCCCGAGTGTTCCCGTATGCGAGCCCGAGTGTTCCCGTATGCGATTCCGAGTGTTCCCGTATGCTAGCACGTGTGTTCCCGTATGCGAGCCTGAGTGTTCCCGTATGCTAGCACGTGTGTTCCCGTATGCGAGCCCGAGTGTTCCCGTATGCGAGCCCGAGTGTTCCTGTATGCGAGCCCGAGTGTTCCCGTTTGCGAGCCCGAGTGTTCCCGTATGCTAGCACGTGTGTTCCCGTATGCTAGCCCGGGTGTTCCCGTATGCTAGCCCGAGTGTTCCCGTATGCTAGCTCGAGTGTTCCCGTATGCTAGCACGTGTGTTCCCGTATGCGAGCTCGAGTGTTCCCGTATGCTAGCCCGAGTGTTCCCGTATGCTAGCCCGAGTGTTCCCGTATATGAGCCTGAGTGTTCCCGTATGCTAGCCCGAGTGTTCCCGTATGCGAGCCCGAGTGTTTCCGTATGCGAGCACGAGTGTTTCCGTATGCTAGCTCGAGTGTTCCCGTATGCTAGCACGAGTGTTCCCGTATGCTAGCTCGAGTGCTCCCGTATGCGAGCCCGAGTGTTCCCGTATGCGAGCCCGAGTGTTCCCGTATGCTAGCACGTGTGTTCCCGTATTCTAGCTCGAGTGTTTCCGTATGCTAGCACGAGTGTTCCTGTATGCTAGCCCGAGTGTTCCCGTATGCTAGCACGTGTGTTCCCGTATGCGAGCTCGAGTGTTTCCGTATGCTAGCCCGAGTGTTCCCGTATGCTAGCCCGAGTGTTCCCGTATGCTAGCACGTGTGTTCTCGTATGCTAGCCCGAGTGTTCCCGTATGTGAGCCCGAGTGTTCCCGTATGCTAGCACGTGTGTTCCCGTATGCGAGCCCGAGTGTTCCCGTATGCGAGCCCGAGTGTTCCCGTATGCTAGCCCGAGTGTTCCCGTATGTTAGCCCGAGTGTTCCCGTATGCTAGCCCGAGTGTTCCCGTATGTTAGCCCGAGTGTTCCCGTATGCTAGCACGAGTGTTCCCGTATGCTAGCACGTGTGTTCCCGTATGCGAGCCCGAGTGTTCCCGTATGCGAGCCCGAGTGTTCTCGTATGCTAGCCCGAGTGTTCCCGTATGCGAGCCCGAGTGTTCCCGTATGCTAGCACGTGTGTTCCCGTATGCGAGCCCGAGTGTTCCCGTATGCGAGCCCGAGTGTTCCCGTATGCTAGCACGAGTGTTCCCGTATGCTAGCTCGAGTGTTCCCGTATGCGAGCCCGAGTGTTCCCGTATGCTAGCACGTGTGTTCCCGTATGCAAGCCCGAGTGTTCCCGTATGCGAGCCCGAGTGTTCCCGTATGCTAGCTCGAGTGTTCCCGTATGCGAGCCCGAGTGTTCCCGTATGCGAGCCCGAGTGTTCCCGTATGCGAGCCCGAGTGTTCCCGTATGCGAGCCCGAGTGTTCCCGTATGCTAGCACGTGTGTTCCCGTATGCGAGCCCGAGTGTTCCCGTATGCGATCCCGAGTCTTCCCGTATGCTAGCACGTGTGTTCCCGTATGCGAGCCCGAGTGTTCCCGTATGCTAGCCCGAGTGTTCCAGTATGCGAGCCCGAGTGTTCCCGTATGCTAGCACGTGTGTTCCCGTATGCGAGCCCGAGTGTTCCCGTATGTGAGCCCGAGTGTTCCCGTATGCTAGCACGTGTGTTCCCGTATGCGAGCCCGAGTGTTCCCGTATGCGAGCCCGAGTGTTCCCGTATGCTAGCCCGAGTGTTCCCGTATGTTAGCCCGAGTGTTCCCGTATGCTAGCACGAGTGTTCCCGTATGCTAGCTCGAGTGTTCCCGTATGCGAGCCCGAGTGTTCCCGTATGCTAGCACGTGTGTTCCCGTATGCGAGCCCGAGTGTTCCCTTATGCGAGCCCGAGTGTTCTCGTATGCTAGCCCGAGTGTTCCCGTATGCGAGCCCGAGTGTTCCCGTATGCTAGCACGTGTGTTCCCGTATGCGAGCCCGAGTGTTCCCGTATGCTAGCACGAGTGTTCCCGTATGCTAGCTCGAGTGTTCCCGTATGCGAGCCCGAGTGTTCCCGTATGCTAGCACGTGTGTTCCCGTATGCGAGCCCGAGTGTTCCCGTATGCGAGCCCGAGTGTTCCCGTATGCTAGCTCGAGTGTTCCCGTATGCGAGCCCGAGTGTTCCCGTATGCGAGCCCGAGTGTTCCCGTATGCGAGCCCGAGTGTTCCCGTATGCGAGCCCGAGTGTTCCCGTATGCTAGCACGTGTGTTCCCGTATGCGAGCCCGAGTGTTCCCGTATGCGAGCCCGAGTCTTCCCGTATGCTAGCACGTGTGTTCCCGTATGCGAGCCCGAGTGTTCCCGTATGCTAGCCCGAGTGTTCCAGTATGCGAGCCCGAGTGTTCCCGTATGCTAGCACGTGTGTTCCCGTATGCGAGCCCGAGTGTTCCCGTATGCGAGCCCGAGTGTTCCCGTATGCTAGCACGTGTGTTCCCGTATGCGAGCCCGAGTGTTTCCGTATGCGAGCACGAGTGTTTCCGTATGCTAGCTCGAGTGTTCCCGTATGCTAGCACGAGTGTTCCCGTATGCTAGCTCGAGTGCTCCCGTATGCGAGCCCGAGTGTTCCCAAATGCGAGCCCGAGTGTTCCCGTATGCTAGCACGTGTGTTCCCGTATTCTAGCTCGAGTGTTTCCGTATGCTAGCACGAGTGTTCCTGTATGCTAGCCCGAGTGTTCCCGTATGCTAGCACGTGTGTTCCCGTATGCGAGCTCGAGTGTTTCCGTATGCTAGCCCGAGTGTTCCCGTATGCTAGCCAGAGTGTTCCCGTATGCTAGCACGTGTGTTCTCGTATGCGAGCTCGAGTGTTCCCGTATGCTAGCCCGAGTGTTCCCGTATGCGAGCCCGAGTGTTCCCGTATGCTAGCACGTGTGTTCCCGTATGCGAGCCCGAGTGTTCCCGTATGCGAGCCCGAGTGTTCTCGTATGCTAGCCCGAGTGTTCCCGTATGTGAGCCCGAGTGTTCCCGTATGCTAGCACGTGTGTTCCCGTATGCGAGCCCGAGTGTTCCCGTATGCGAGCCCGAGTGTTCCCGTATGCTAGCCCGAGTGTTCCCGTATGCTAGCCCGAGTGTTCCCGTATGCTAGCACGAGTGTTCCCGTATGCTAGCTCGAGTGTTCCCGTATGCGAGCCCGAGTGTTCCCGTATGCTAGCACGTGTGTTCCCGTATGCGAGCCCGAGTGTTCCCGTATGAGAGCCCGATGAGTTCCCGTATGCTAGCTCGAGTGTTCCCGTATGCGAGCCCGAGTGTTTCCGTATGCGAGCACGAGTGTTTCCGTATGCTAGCTCGAGTGTTCCCGTATGCTAGCACGAGTGTTCCCGTATGCTAGCTCGAGTGCTCCCGTATGCGAGCCCGAGTGTTCCCAAATGCGAGCCCGAGTGTTCCCGTATGCTAGCACGTGTGTTCCCGTATTCTAGCTCGAGTGTTTCCGTATGCTAGCACGAGTGTTCCTGTATGCTAGCCCGAGTGTTCCCGTATGCTAGCACGTGTGTTCCCGTATGCGAGCTCGAGTGTTTCCGTATGCTAGCCCGAGTGTTCCCGTATGCTAGCCAGAGTGTTCCCGTATGCTAGCACGTGTGTTCTCGTATGCGAGCTCGAGTGTTCCCGTATGCTAGCCCGAGTGTTCCCGTATGCGAGCCCGAGTGTTCCCGTATGCTAGCACGTGTGTTCCCGTATGCGAGCCCGAGTGTTCCCGTATGCGAGCCCGAGTGTTCTCGTATGCTAGCCCGAGTGTTCCCGTATGTGAGCCCGAGTGTTCCCGTATGCTAGCACGTGTGTTCCCGTATGCGAGCCCGAGTGTTCCCGTATGCGAGCCCGAGTGTTCCCGTATGCTAGCCCGAGTGTTCCCGTATGCTAGCCCGAGTGTTCCCGTATGCTAGCACGAGTGTTCCCGTATGCTAGCTCGAGTGTTCCCGTATGCGAGCCCGAGTGTTCCCGTATGCTAGCACGTGTGTTCCCGTATGCGAGCCCGAGTGTTCCCGTATGCGAGCCCGATGAGTTCCCGTATGCTAGCTCGAGTGTTCCCGTATGCGAGCCCGAGTGTTCCCGTATGCGAGCCCGAGTGTTCCCGTATGCGAGCCCGAGTGTTCCCGTATGCTAGCACGTGTGTTCCCGTATGCTAGCCCGAGTGTTCCCGTATGCTAGCACGTGTGTTCCCGTATGCGAGCTCGAGTGTTTCCGTATGCTAGCCCGAGTGTTCCCGTATGCTAGCCCGAGTGTTCCCGTATGCTAGCACGTGTGTTCTCGTATGCTAGCCCGAGTGTTCCCGTATGTGAGCCCGAGTGTTCCCGTATGCTAGCACGTGTGTTCCCGTATGCGAGCCCGAGTGTTCCCGTATGCGAGCCCGAGTGTTCCCGTATGCTAGCACGTGTGTTCCCGTATGCGAGCCCGAGTGTTCCCGTATGCGAGCCCGAGTCTTCCCGTATGCTAGCACGGGGGGCGACGGTGGCGCAGATGGTAGAGCGGGTCGTCTCGTGATCGGAAGGTCGGGGGTTCGAATCCCGCCTCCTGAAGGTGCACATTGTCGTTGTGTCCTTGGGCAAGACACTTCACCCTCCTTGCCTCCAGTGTCTGCGTACCCTGGTGTATGAGTGAGTGGCAGGTGGTGGGCCGATGGCGCAGACTGGCTGCCCCAGGGCAGCTGTGGCTGCAACAGCAGCTCACCACCAAGTATGGAGTGAATGAATAATGACGACAGTGTAGCGCTTTGAGAAACTTGGTAAAACAGGCTTGTAAAGCGCAATATAAGTGTAAGGCATTATTATTATTATTAGCACGTGTGTTCCCGTATGCGAGCCCGAGTGTTCCCGTATGCTAGCCCGAGTGTTCCAGTATGCGAGCCCGAGTGTTCCCGTATGCTAGCACGTGTGTTCCCGTATGCGAGCCCGAGTGTTCCCGTATGTGAGCCCGAGTGTTCCCGTATGCTAGCACGTGTGTTCCCGTATGCGAGCCCGAGTGTTCCCGTATGCGAGCCCGAGTGTTCCCGTATGCTAGCCCGAGTGTTCCCGTATGTTAGCCCGAGTGTTCCCGTATGCTAGCACGAGTGTTCCCGTATGCTAGCTCGAGTGTTCCCGTATGCGAGCCCGAGTGTTCCCGTATGCTAGCACGTGTGTTCCCGTATGCGAGCCCGAGTGTTCCCTTATGCGAGCCCGAGTGTTCTCGTATGCTAGCCCGAGTGTTCCCGTATGCGAGCCCGAGTGTTCCCGTATGCTAGCACGTGTGTTCCCGTATGCGAGCCCGAGTGTTCCCGTATGCGAGCCCGAGTGTTCCCGTATGCTAGCACGAGTGTTCCCGTATGCTAGCTCGAGTGTTCCCGTATGCGAGCCCGAGTGTTCCCGTATGCTAGCACGTGTGTTCCCGTATGCGAGCCCGAGTGTTCCCGTATGCGAGCCCGAGTGTTCCCGTATGCTAGCTCGAGTGTTCCCGTATGCGAGCCCGAGTGTTCCCGTATGCGAGCCCGAGTGTTCCCGTATGCGAGCCCGAGTGTTCCCGTATGCGAGCCCGAGTGTTCCCGTATGCTAGCACGTGTGTTCCCGTATGCGAGCCCGAGTGTTCCCGTATGCGAGCCCGAGTCTTCCCGTATGCTAGCACGTGTGTTCCCGTATGCGAGCCCGAGTGTTCCCGTATGCGAGCCCGAGTGTTTCCGTATGCGAGCCCGAGTGTTCCCTAATGCGAGCGCGAGTGTTCCCGTATGCGAGCCCGAGTGTTCCCGTATGCTAGCACGTGTGTTCCCGTATGCGAGCCCGAGTGTTCCCGTATGCGAGCCCGAGTGTTCCCGTATGCTAGCACGTGTGTTCCCGTATGCGAGCCCGAGTGTTCCCGTATGCTAGCCCGAGTGTTCCCGTATGCGAGCCCGAGTGTTCCCGTATGCTAGCACGAGTGTTCCCGTATGCTAGCTCGAGTGTTCCCGTATGCTAGCACGAGTGTTCCCATATGCTAGCATGTGTGTTCCCGTATGCGAGCCCGAGTGTTCCCGTATGCTAGCTCGAGTGTTCCCGTATGCGAGCCCGAGTGTTCCCGTATGCTAGCTCGAGTGTTCCCGTAAGCTAGCACGTGTGTTTCCGTATGCGAGCCCGAGTGTTCCCGTATGCTAGCTCGAGTGTTCCCGTATGCGAGCCCGAGTGTTCCCGTATGCTAGCACGAGTGTTCCCGTATGCTAGCACGAGTGTTCCCGTATGCTAGCTCGAATGTTCCCGTATGCTAGCACGTGTGTTCCCGTATGCTAGCACGAGTGTTCCCGTATGCTAGCTCGAGTGTTCCCGTATGCTAGCCCGAGTGTTCCCGTATGCTTGCACGAGTGTTCCCGTATGCTAGCTCGAGTGTTCCCGTATGCTAGCACGAGTGTTCCCGTATGCTAGCTCGAGTGTTCCCGTATGCGAGCTCGAGTTTTCCCGTATGCGAGCCCGAGTGTTCCCGTATTCTAGCACGAGTGTTCCCGTATGCTAGCTCGAGTGTTCCCGTATGCTAGCTCGAGTGTTCCCGTATGCTAGCTCGAGTGTTCCCGTATGCTAGCTCGAGTGTTCCCGTATGCTAGCTCGAGTATTCCCGTATGCGAGCCCGAGTGTTCCCGTATGCTAGCTCGAGTGTTCCCGTATGCGAGCCCGAGTGTTCCCGTATGCTAGCACGAGTGTTTCCGTATGCTAGCTCGAGTGTTCCCGTATGCTAGCATGAGTGTTTCCGTATGCTAGCACGAGTGTTTCCGTATGCTAGCTCGAGTGTTCCCGTATGCTAGCACGAGTGTTCCCGTATGCTAGCTCGAGTGTTCCCGTATGCTAGCTCGAGTATTCCCGTATGCGAGCCCGAGTGTTCCAGTATGCTAGCTCGAGTGTTCCCGTATGCGAGCCCGAGTGTTCCCGTATGCTAGCACGAGTGTTTCCGTATGCTAGCTCGAGTGTTCCCGTATGCTAGCAGGAGTGTTTCCGTATGCTAGCACGAGTGTTTCCGTATGCTAGCACGAGTGTTTCCGTATGCGAGCCCGAGTGTTCCCTTATGCTAGCACGAGTGTTCCCGTATGCGAGCCCGAGTGTTCCCGTATGCGAGCCCGATTGTTCCCGTATGCGAGCCCGAGTGTTCCCGTATGCGAGCCCGAGTGTTCCCGTATGCTAGCCCGAGTGTTCCCGTATGCTAGCACGTGTGTTCCCGTATGCGAGCTCGAGTGTTCCCGTATGCTAGCCCGAGTGTTCCCGTATGCGAGCCCGAGTGTTCCCGTATGCAAGCACGTGTGTTCCCGTATATGCGAGCCCGAGTGTTCCCGTAGGCGAGCCCTAGTGTTCCCGTATGCTAGCCCGAGTGTTCCCGTATGCGAGCCCGAGTGTTCCCGTATGCTAGCACGTGTGTTCCTGTATGCGAGCCCGAGTGTTCCCGTATGCGAGCCCGAGTGTTCCCGTATGCTAGCCCGAGTGTTCCCGTATGCTAGCCCGAGTGTTCCCGTATGCTAGCCCGAGTGTTCCCGTATGCTAGCCCGAGTGTTCCCGTATGCTAGCACGTGTGTTCCCGTATGCGAGCTCGAGTGTTTCCGTATGCTAGCCCAAGTGTTCCCGTATGCTAGCCAGAGTGTTCCCGTATGCTAGCACGTGTGTTCCCGTATGCGAGCTCGAGTGTTCCCGTATGCTAGCCCGAGTGTTCCCGTATGCGAGCCCGAGTGTTCCCGTATGCTAGCACGTGTGTTCCCGTATGCGAGCCCGAGTGTTCCCGTATGCGAGCCCGAGTGTTCTCGTATGCTAGCCCGAGTGTTCCCGTATGTGAGCCCGAGTGTTCCCGTATGCTAGCACGTGTGTTCCCGTATGCGAGCCCGAGTGTTCCCGTATGCGAGCCCGAGTGTTCCCGTATGCTAGCACGTGTGTTCCCGTATGCGAGCCCGAGTGTTTCCGTATGCGAGCACGAGTGTTTCCGTATGCTAGCTCGAGTGTTCCCGTATGCTAGCACGAGTGTTCCCGTATGCTAGCTCGAGTGCTCCCGTATGCGAGCCCGAGTGTTCCCGTATGCGAGCCCGAGTGTTCCCGTATGCTAGCACGTGTGTTCCCGTATTCTAGCTCGAGTGTTTCCGTATGCTAGCACGAGTGTTCCTGTATGCTAGCCCGAGTGTTCCCGTATGCTAGCACGTGTGTTCCCGTATGCGAGCTCGAGTGTTTCCGTATGCTAGCCCGAGTGTTCCCGTATGCTAGCCCGAGTGTTCCCGTATGCTAGCACGTGTGTTCTCGTATGCTAGCCCGAGTGTTCCCGTATGTGAGCCCGAGTGTTCCCGTATGCTAGCACGTGTGTTCCCGTATGCGAGCCCGAGTGTTCCCGTATGCGAGCCCGAGTGTTCCCGTATGCTAGCCCGAGTGTTCCCGTATGTTAGCCCGAGTGTTCCCGTATGCTAGCACGAGTGTTCCCGTATGCTAGCTCGAGTGTTCCCATATGCGAGCCCAAGTGTTCCCGTATGCTAGCACGTGTGTTCCCGTATGCGAGCCCGAGTGTTCCCGTATGCGAGCCCGAGTGTTCTCGTATGCTAGCCCGAGTGTTCCCGTATGCGAGCCCGAGTGTTCCCGTATGCTAGCACGTGTGCTCCCGTATGCGAGCCCGAGTGTTCCCGTATGCGAGCCCGAGTGTTCCCGTATGCTAGCACGAGTGTTCCCGTATGCTAGCTCGAGTGTTCCCGTATGCGAGCCCGAGTGTTCCCGTATGCTAGCACGTGTGTTCCCGTATGCGAGCCCGAGTGTTCCCGTATGCGAGCCCGAGTGTTCCCGTATGCTAGCTCGAGTGTTCCCGTATGCGAGCCCGAGTGTTCCCGTATGCGAGCCCGAGTGTTCCCGTATGCGAGCCCGAGTGTTCCCGTATGCGAGCCCGAGTGTTCCCGTATGCTAGCACGTGTGTTCCCGTATGCGAGCCCGAGTGTTCCCGTATGCGAGCCCGAGTCTTCCCGTATGCTAGCACGTGTGTTCCCGTATGCGAGCCCGAGTGTTCCCGTATGCTAGCCCGAGTGTTCCAGTATGCGAGCCCGAGTGTTCCCGTATGCTAGCACGTGTGTTCCCGTATGCGAGCCCGAGTGTTCCCGTATGTGAGCCCGAGTGTTCCCGTATGCTAGCACGTGTGTTCCCGTATGCGAGCCCGAGTGTTCAAGTATGCGAGCCCGAGTGTTCCCGTATGCTAGCCCGAGTGTTCCCGTATGTTAGCCCGAGTGTTCCCGTATGCTAGCACGAGTGTTCCCGTATGCTAGCTCGAGTGTTCCCGTATGCGAGCCCGAGTGTTCCCGTATGCTAGCACGTGTGTTCCCGTATGCGAGCCCGAGTGTTCCCTTATGCGAGCCCGAGTGTTCTCGTATGCTAGCCCGAGTGTTCCCGTATGCGAGCCCGAGTGTTCCCGTATGCTAGCACGTGTGTTCCCGTATGCGAGCCCGAGTGTTCCCGTATGCGAGCCCGAGTGTTCCCGTATGCTAGCACGAGTGTTCCCGTATGCTAGCTCGAGTGTTCCCGTATGCGAGCCCGAGTGTTCCCGTATGCTAGCACGTGTGTTCCCGTATGCGAGCCCGAGTGTTCCCGTATGCGAGCCCGAGTGTTCCCGTATGCTAGCTCGAGTGTTCCCGTATGCGAGCCCGAGTGTTCCCGTATGCGAGCCCGAGTGTTCCCGTATGCGAGCCCGAGTGTTCCCGTATGCGAGCCCGAGTGTTCCCGTATGCTAGCACGTGTGTTCCCGTATGCGAGCCCGAGTGTTCCCGTATGCGAGCCCGAGTCTTCCCGTATGCTAGCACGTGTGTTCCCGTATGCGAGCCCGAGTGTTCCCGTATGCTAGCCCGAGTGTTCCAGTATGCGAGCCCGAGTGTTCCCGTATGCTAGCACGTGTGTTCCCGTATGCGAGCCCGAGTGTTCCCGTATGCGAGCCCGAGTGTTCCCGTATGCTAGCACGTGTGTTCCCGTATGCGAGCCCGAGTGTTTCCGTATGCGAGCACGAGTGTTTCCGTATGCTAGCTCGAGTGTTCCCGTATGCTAGCACGAGTGTTCCCGTATGCTAGCTCGAGTGCTCCCGTATGCGAGCCCGAGTGTTCCCAAATGCGAGCCCGAGTGTTCCCGTATGCTAGCACGTGTGTTCCCGTATTCTAGCTCGAGTGTTTCCGTATGCTAGCACGAGTGTTCCTGTATGCTAGCCCGAGTGTTCCCGTATGCTAGCACGTGTGTTCCCGTATGCGAGCTCGAGTGTTTCCGTATGCTAGCCCGAGTGTTCCCGTATGCTAGCCAGAGTGTTCCCGTATGCTAGCACGTGTGTTCTCGTATGCGAGCTCGAGTGTTCCCGTATGCTAGCCCGAGTGTTCCCGTATGCGAGCCCGAGTGTTCCCGTATGCTAGCACGTGTGTTCCCGTATGCGAGCCCGAGTGTTCCCGTATGCGAGCCCGAGTGTTCTCGTATACTAGCCCGAGTGTTCCCGTATGTGAGCCCGAGTGTTCCCGTATGCTAGCACGTGTGTTCCCGTATGCGAGCCCGAGTGTTCCCGTATGCGAGCCCGAGTGTTCCCGTATGCTAGCCCGAGTGTTCCCGTATGCTAGCCCGAGTGTTCCCGTATGCTAGCACGAGTGTTCCCGTATGCTAGCTCGAGTGTTCCCGTATGCGAGCCCGAGTGTTCCCGTATGCTAGCACGTGTGTTCCCATATGCGAGCCCGAGTGTTCCCGTATGCGAGCCCGATGAGTTCCCGTATGCTAGCTCGAGTGTTCCCGTATGCGAGCCCGAGTGTTCCCGTATGCGAGCCCGAGTGTTCCCGTATGCGAGCCCGAGTGTTCCCGTATGCTAGCACGTGTGTTCCCGTATGCTAGCCCGAGTGTTCCCGTATGCGAGCCCGAGTGTTCCCGTATGCGAGCCCGAGTGTTCCCGTATGCTAGCACGTGTGTTCCCGTATGCGAGCCCGAGTGTTTCCGTATGCGAGCACGAGTGTTTCCGTATGCTAGCTCGAGTGTTCCCGTATGCTAGCACGAGTGTTCCCGTATGCTAGCTCGAGTGCTCCCGTATGCGAGCCCGAGTGTTCCCAAATGCGAGCCCGAGTGTTCCCGTATGCTAGCACGTGTGTTCCCGTATTCTAGCTCGAGTGTTTCCGTATGCTAGCACGAGTGTTCCTGTATGCTAGCCCGAGTGTTCCCGTATGCTAGCACGTGTGTTCCCGTATGCGAGCTCGAGTGTTTCCGTATGCTAGCCCGAGTGTTCCCGTATGCTAGCCAGAGTGTTCCCGTATGCTAGCACGTGTGTTCTCGTATGCGAGCTCGAGTGTTCCCGTATGCTAGCCCGAGTGTTCCCGTATGCGAGCCCGAGTGTTCCCGTATGCTAGCACGTGTGTTCCCGTATGCGAGCCCGAGTGTTCCCGTATGCGAGCCCGAGTGTTCTCGTATGCTAGCCCGAGTGTTCCCGTATGTGAGCCCGAGTGTTCCCGTATGCTAGCACGTGTGTTCCCGTATGCGAGCCCGAGTGTTCCCGTATGCGAGCCCGAGTGTTCCCGTATGCTAGCCCGAGTGTTCCCGTATGCTAGCCCGAGTGTTCCCGTATGCTAGCACGAGTGTTCCCGTATGCTAGCTCGAGTGTTCCCGTATGCGAGCCCGAGTGTTCCCGTATGCTAGCACGTGTGTTCCCGTATGCGAGCCCGAGTGTTCCCGTATGCGAGCCCGATGAGTTCCCGTATGCTAGCTCGAGTGTTCCCGTATGCGAGCCCGAGTGTTCCCGTATGCGAGCCCGAGTGTTCCCGTATGCGAGCCCGTGTGTTCCCGTATGCTAGCACGTGTGTTCCCGTATGCTAGCCCGAGTGTTCCCGTATGCGAGCCCGAGTGTTCCCGTATGCTAGCACGTGTGTTCCCGTATGCGAGCCCGAGTGTTCCCGTATGCTAGCCCGAGTGTTCCCGTATGCGAGCCCGAGTGTTCCCGTATGCTAGCACGTGTGTTCCCGTATGCGAGCCCGAGTGTTCCCGTATGCGAGCCCGAGTGTTCCCGTATGCTAGCACGTGTGTTCCCGTATGCGAGCCCGAGTGTTTCCGTATGCGAGCACGAGTGTTTCCGTATGCTAGCTCGAGTGTTCCCGTATGCTAGCACGAGTGTTCCCGTATGCTAGCTCGAGTGCTCCCGTATGCGAGCCCGAGTGTTCCCGTATGCGAGCCCGAGTGTTCCCGTATGCTAGCACGTGTGTTCCCGTATTCTAGCTCGAGTGTTTCCGTATGCTAGCACGAGTGTTCCTGTATGCTAGCCCGAGTGTTCCCGTATGCTAGCACGTGTGTTCCCGTATGCGAGCTCGAGTGTTTCCGTATGCTAGCCCGAGTGTTCCCGTATGCTAGCCCGAGTGTTCCCATATGCTAGCACGTGTGTTCTCGTATGCTAGCCCGAGTGTTCCCGTATGCTAGCACGTGTGTTCTCGTATGCGAGCTCGAGTGTTCCCGTATGCTAGCCCGAGTGTTCCCGTATGCGAGCCCGAGTGTTCCCGTATGCTAGCACGTGTGTTCCCGTATGCGAGCCCGAGTGTTCCCGTATGCGAGCCCGAGTGTTCTCGTATGCTAGCCCGAGTGTTCCCGTATGTGAGCCCGAGTGTTCCCGTATGCTAGCACGTGTGTTCCCGTATGTGAGCCCGAGTGTTCCCGTATGCGAGCCCGAGTGTTCCCGTATGCTAGCCCGAGTGTTCCCGTATGCTAGCCCGAGTGTTCCCGTATGCTAGCACGAGTGTTCCCGTATGCTAGCTCGAGTGTTCCCGTATGCGAGCCCGAGTGTTCCCGTATGCTAGCACGTGTGTTCCCGTATGCGAGCCCGAGTGTTCCCGTATGCGAGCCCGATGAGTTCCCGTATGCTAGCTCGAGTGTTCCCGTATGCGAGCCCGAGTGTTCCCGTATGCGAGCCCGAGTGTTCTCGTATGCGAGCCCGAGTGTTCCCGTATGCTAGCACGGGTGTTCCCGTATGCGAGCCCGAGTGTTCCCGTATGCTAGCCCGAGTGTTCCCGTATGCGAGCCCGAGTGTTCCCGTATGCGAGCCCGAGTGTTCCCGTATGCTAGCACGTGTGTTCCCGTATGCGAGCCCGAGTGTTTCCGTATGCGAGCACGAGTGTTTCCGTATGCTAGCTCGAGTGTTCCCGTATGCTAGCACGAGTGTTCCCGTATGCTAGCTCGAGTGCTCCCGTATGCGAGCCCGAGTGTTCCCAAATGCGAGCCCGAGTGTTCCCGTATGCTAGCACGTGTGTTCCCGTATTCTAGCTCGAGTGTTTCCGTATGCTAGCACGAGTGTTCCTGTATGCTAGCCCGAGTGTTCCCGTATGCTAGCACGTGTGTTCCCGTATGCGAGCTCGAGTGTTTCCGTATGCTAGCCCGAGTGTTCCCGTATGCTAGCCAGAGTGTTCCCGTATGCTAGCACGTGTGTTCTCGTATGCGAGCTCGAGTGTTCCCGTATGCTAGCCCGAGTGTTCCCGTATGCGAGCCCGAGTGTTCCCGTATGCTAGCACGTGTGTTCCCGTATGCGAGCCCGAGTGTTCCCGTATGCGAGCCCGAGTGTTCTCGTATGCTAGCCCGAGTGTTCCCGTATGTGAGCCCGAGTGTTCCCGTATGCTAGCACGTGTGTTCCCGTATGCGAGCCCGAGTGTTCCCGTATGCGAGCCCGAGTGTTCCCGTATGCTAGCCCGAGTGTTCCCGTATGCTAGCCCGAGTGTTCCCGTATGCTAGCACGAGTGTTCCCGTATGCTAGCTCGAGTGTTCCCGTATGCGAGCCCGAGTGTTCCCGTATGCTAGCACGTGTGTTCCCGTATGCGAGCCCGAGTGTTCCCGTATGCGAGCCCGATGAGTTCCCGTATGCTAGCTCGAGTGTTCCCGTATGCGAGCCCGAGTGTTCCCGTATGCGAGCCCGAGTGTTCCCGTATGCGAGCCCGAGTGTTCCCGTATGCTAGCACGTGTGTTCCCGTATGCTAGCCCGAGTGTTCCCGTATGCGAGCCCGAGTGTTCCCGTATGCTAGCACGTGTGTTCCCGTATGCGAGCCCGAGTGTTCCCGTATGCTAGCCCGAGTGTTCCCGTATGCGAGCCCGAGTGTTCCCGTATGCTAGCACGTGTGTTCCCGTATGCGAGCCCGAGTGTTCCCGTATGCGAGCCCGAGTGTTCCCGTATGCTAGCACGTGTGTTCCCGTATGCGAGCCCGAGTGTTCCCGTATGCGAGCCCGAGTGTTCTCGTATGCTAGCCCGAGTGTTCCCGTATGCGAGCCCGAGTGTTCCCGTATGCTAGCACGTGTGTTCCCGTATGCGAGCCCGAGTGTTCCCGTATGCGAGCCCGAGTGTTCCCGTATGCTAGCACGAGTGTTCCCGTATGCTAGCTCGAGTGTTCCCGTATGCGAGCCCGAGTGTTCCCGTATGCTAGCACGTGTGTTCCCGTATGCGAGCCCGAGTGTTCCCGTATGCGAGCCCGAGTGTTCCCGTATGCTAGCTCGAGTGTTCCCGTATGCGAGCCCGAGTGTTCCCGTATGCGAGCCCGAGTGTTCCCGTATGCGAGCCCGAGTGTTCCCGTATGCGAGCCCGAGTGTTCCCGTATGCTAGCACGTGTGTTCCCGTATGCGAGCCCGAGTGTTCCCGTATGCGAGCCCGAGTCTTCCCGTATGCTAGCACGTGTGTTCCCGTATGCGAGCCCGAGTGTTCCCGTATGCTAGCCCGAGTGTTCCAGTATGCGAGCCCGAGTGTTCCCGTATGCTAGCACGTGTGTTCCCGTATGCGAGCCCGAGTGTTCCCGTATGTGAGCCCGAGTGTTCCCGTATGCTAGCACGTGTGTTCCCGTATGCGAGCCCGAGTGTTCCCGTATGCGAGCCCGAGTGTTCCCGTATGCTAGCCCGAGTGTTCCCGTATGTTAGCCCGAGTGTTCCCGTATGCTAGCACGAGTGTTCCCGTATGCTAGCTCGAGTGTTCCCGTATGCGAGCCCGAGTGTTCCCGTATGCTAGCACGTGTGTTCCCGTATGCGAGCCCGAGTGTTCCCGTATGCGAGCCCGAGTGTTTCCGTATGCTAGCTCGAGTGTTCCCGTATGCTAGCACGAGTGTTCCCGTATGCTAGCTCGAGTGCTCCCGTATGCGAGCCCGAGTGTTCCCAAATGCGAGCCCGAGTGTTCCCGTATGCTAGCACGTGTGTTCCCGTATTCTAGCTCGAGTGTTTCCGTATGCTAGCACGAGTGTTCCTGTATGCTAGCCCGAGTGTTCCCGTATGCTAGCACGTGTGTTCCCGTATGCGAGCTCGAGTGTTTCCGTATGCTAGCCCGAGTGTTCCCGTATGCTAGCCAGAGTGTTCCCGTATGCTAGCACGTGTGTTCCCGTATGCGAGCTCGAGTGTTCCCGTATGCTAGCCCGAGTGTTCCCGTATGCGAGCCCGAGTGTTCCCGTATGCTAGCACGTGTGTTCCCGTATGCGACCCCGAGTGTTCCCGTATGCGAGCCCGAGTGTTCTCGTATGCTAGCCCGAGTGTTCCCGTATGTGAGCCCGAGTGTTCCCGTATGCTAGCACGTGTGTTCCCGTATGCGAGCCCGAGTGTTCCCGTATGCGAGCCCGAGTGTTCCCGTATGCTAGCCCGAGTGTTCCCGTATGCTAGCCCGAGTGTTCCCGTATGCTAGCACGAGTGTTCCCGTATGCTAGCTCGAGTGTTCCCGTATGCGAGCCCGAGTGTTCCCGTATGCTAGCACGTGTGTTCCCGTATGCGAGCCCGAGTGTTCCCGTATGCGAGCCCGATGAGTTCCCGTATGCTAGCTCAAGTGTTCCCGTATGCGAGCCCGAGTGTTCCCGTATGCGAGCCCGAGTGTTCCCGTATGCGAGCCCGAGTGTTCCCGTATGCGAGCCCGAGTGTTCCCGTATGCGAGCCCGAGTGTTCCCATATGCTAGCACGTGTGTTCCCGTATGCGAGCCCGAGTGTTCCCGTATGCGAGCCCGAGTGTTCCCGTATGCTAGCACGTGTGTTCCCGTATGCGAGCCCGAGTGTTTCCGTATGCGAGCACGAGTGTTTCCGTATGCTAGCTCGAGTGTTCCCGTATGCTAGCACGAGTGTTCCCGTATGCTAGCTCGAGTGCTCCCGTATGCGAGCCTGAGTGTTCCCGTATGCGGGCCCGAGTGTTCCCGTATGCTAGCACGTGTGTTCCCGTATTCTAGCTCGAGTGTTTCCGTATGCTAGCACGAGTGTTCCTGTATGCTAGCACGTGTGTTCCCGTATGCGAGCCCGAGTGTTCCCGTATGCTAGCTCGAGTGTTCGTATGCGAGCCCGAGTGTTCCCGTATGCTAGCACGTGTGTTTCCGTATGCGAGCCCGAGTGTTCCCGTATGCGAGCCCGAGTGTTCCCGTATGCTAGCACGTGTGTTCCCGTATGCGAGCCCAAGTGTTCCCATATGCTAGCACGAGTGTTCCCGTATGCTAGCTCGAGTGTTCCCGTATGCGAGCCCGAGTGTTCCCGTATGCGAGCCCGAGTGTTCCCATATGCGAGCACGTGTGTTCCCGTATGCGAGCCCGAGTGTTCCCGTATGCTAGCACGAGTGTTCCCGTATGCTAGCACGTGTGTTCCCGTATGCGAGCCCGAGTGTTCCCGTATGCTAGCACGAGTGTTCCCGTATGCTAGCTCGAGTGTTCCCGTATGCTAGCACGAGTGTTCCCGAAGGTGTTTTTGTTTGGGGGCGGAGGCACCGCTGCGTAACTTTGCATTGTTGACAAATCCTTTAGCGAACAAATGCCACACAAACAGGCAGTTTTATCCATACGCCTGTTGTCGATCAGTTTATATGCGTTTGACTGCGTGAACACAGGTTGCTATTGAAGGCCCTGACTGAAACCCCACGGTCCGCCACTGTGTTTATCAATCAAAAGACGGGATGGATGAGAGGCTGGCGTCAATTTTTTTTAATGTAATGCGATCTACCAATACTACCTTTGCGATCGACGTATTGAGCACCCCTGCATTACATTAACTGTTCGTCTTATGTTATCTGACAATAGTCTCCCTGTTATAAATCCACACTGATCTGGGTCAATTATATCTGCAATACAATTCTTTAACCTATTGGCAATAATACCTGTAATTATCTTATGATCTGTATTCAGAAGGGATATAGGCCTGTAGGAGGCACATTTTGTAGCGTCTTTCCCTTCTTTATAAATTAGAGTTATTAAGGCTGATTGCCATGTTTGTCCCCAAATTCCTGTTTTTAGCACATGATTGTATGCTCCCTTAAGCAACGGGGCTATTTGGTTTTGACATTTTTTATAAAATTCATTTGTAGCCATCATCTCCCGGAGTAGTTCCTGTTTTTAATTTCTGTATTTGTTCATAAATTTCCACAACTGTAATGGATTTTTCCAACATTAATTTTTGTTCAGGTGTGATTTGGAGTAGTTGAATATTATTTAAATATATTTGAATTTGTTTAATTTCTCCCTCTTCCTTTCTGTATAATAGTTCATAATAATTTGCAAATTCTTCTGCCCTTTCCTCATGCTTTATTTTTAACTCATTTTTTCCAGCCTTGATTTTTGTAATGTAGGCTCTTTAAAGAGTTAGGGCCACAGTCATAACTCTCTTGCTTTGTAAATCTTAACATTTTCTCCACTTCTTGATTATATAACGCTTTGAGAGTAGATCTCTTCTTTTTCAGCTGTATATTTTCCGTAATACTATTTGTCTCTCTAACTTTGTCTTCTAATCGTTTAATTTCTTCAAGTCGTTTACATTGATTTTCTCTTTATCTATTTTTACTTGATGCAAAGGAGATTATCCCCTCAAGACCGCTTTAGCACCTTCCCACAATAAAACTGGATTTATGTCATTTGTATTATTTATTTCCACGTAATCTACCAAAATACTCTGTAATCGATTAACAAACTGTTTATCTTGTAGCAGGGAGTTGTTCAATGTCCAAATATTTTTTGGAAGGGCTTATTTCGAAAAGACACACAGGTCACATGTGTGTCTGTGAAGCACACGCTTAGTCCGTGTCCTTCCTGCAGCACACGCCTCGTTCTCTCCTCTCGGTCCTTCATTGATCCAAGTCCATGTGCTCTGAGCTCTGATGTGAGCGTGATCATGTTGTTCACAAACGGATCCCCAGCTCTAACGGAGAACGTGTTCCAGGCTCCGAGCTGGAAAAACAGTCGCTAATGAAATGAAAAGCTGCTGGACCGGCCGTGAGGCGGACATGGAGCCACGGACGCCATTTTACCCTGGTTTTCCACATGCTCTGTTTTCAAAAGCAGGGATTAATGGTATTCATTGGATTTATGGCCACGCCCTCCTACAGGCCGTCAGGAAGTAAAGGCTCAAATCACCAAAGCCTCCGCTGGGCCATTTAACCTTTGACCTAAATGTGGGGGATGGTCGACAACAGCTGGGAACATCTGCACTCCAGGTCAAAGTCAAGAGTTTAGGACATGATAGTTTAGTGTTTCTTCCTGGAGGCCCCGCCCACTTTAACCTCTTTGTCTCAGCACTTCCTTTGTAGTGACTCTTCCTGTAGAGCGTGAAGTCCGTTCATTCACTGTTTCTCTGCGCGGGATAAAAACGGCTTTGAGTCCGAGCAGAACCGTCTCTAGTCCTGTGTAACTAATACGAGTGAAGGGGCAGGGCCAGTCCTGTGTAACTAATACGAGTGAAGGGGCGGGGCCAGTCCTGTGTAACTAATACGAGTGAAGGGGCGGGGCCAGTCCTGTGTAACTAATACGAGTGAAGGGGCGGGGCCAGTCCTGTGTAACTAATACGAGTGAAGGGGCGGGGCCAGTCCTGTGTAACTAATACGAGTGAAGGGGCGGGGCCAGTCCTGTGTAACTAATACGAGTGAAGGGGCGGGGCCAGTCCTGTGTAACTAATACGAGTGAAGGGGCGGGGCCAGTCCTGTGTAACTAATACGAGTGAAGGGGCGGGGCCAGTCCTGTGTAACTAATACGAGTGAAGGGGCGGGGCCGGTCCTGTGTAACTAATACGAGTGAAGGGGCGGGGCCGGTCCTGTGTAACTAATACGAGTGAAGGGGCGGGGCCGGTCCTGTGTAACTAATACGAGTGAAGGGGCGGGGCCGGTCCTGTGTAACTAATACGAGTGAAGGGGTGGGGCCGGTCCTGTGTAACTAATACGAGTGAAGGGGCGGGGCCGGTCCTGTGTAACTAATACGAGTGAAGGGGCGGGGCCAGTCCTGTGTAACTAATACGAGTGAAGGGGCGGGGCCAGTCCTGTGTAACTAATACGAGTGAAGGGGCGGGGCCAATTCATGGCCACGCCCACCAGAACTTCCAGAATAAAGTGAATATAAATAAAGTTTGATTCGATTGAAGGTAAAGGTAATAGTTTATTTCCTGCAGAGGGCGCCGCTCTGCACAGACCCACATCAGAGAAACATTACTGACCTTTACTACATAAAGGAAAGACTTACTGCAGAGCGGCTCAGACTGTGACCTCATCTTCATACGCACTATGGAAACCTGCACTGCTCATACTGTTTATTTGTATATATTTATATAAAATATCTGTATTTCCTGTGTGTCCAGAGTGTTTCTGAGCTGAGAGTCACCAGTGAGGTCCTCCTTTGTGAGATCAATAAAGGCTTATCTTCTCTCAGACTGTGACCTCACGTGTGACCTCATGCGTGTGACCTCAGACTGTGACCTCATGTGTGTACCTCAGACTGTGACCTCATGTGTTTTCCCTCAGACTGTGACCTCATGTGTGTGACCTCAGACTGTGACCTCATGTGTGTACCTCATGTGTGACCTCATGTGTGTGCCCTCAGACTGTGACCTCATGTGTGTGACCTCAGACTGTGACCTCATGTGTGACCTCAGACTGTGACCTCATGTGTGACCTCAGACTGTGACCTCATGTGTGTGCCCTCAGACTCGGTGCGGCTGGTCGGGGGGCGGAGCCTGTGTTCAGGATCTCTGCAGATCCAGGACCAGTCCTTGGCCCAGTCCTGGGCCGGGGTCTGTGAGGGGGCCTTGGACCGTCGCGGGGCAGAGGTGCTGTGCAGGGAGCTGGGCTGTGGGGCTCCTCTCCTCCAGGGGGCGCTCTCTCCTCTGGGGCAGACGTTCCACTGTGAGGGAAACGAGTCTAAGCTGATGGACTGTCCCCGGACCAGGACCGGCCCAGAGACCTGCCCCACTCTCAACCTCACCTGCAAAGGTAAGGGGGCGGGGCCAGGGGCGGGGCCTGGAGAGGGGCGGGGCTCACCTGTGTTTGTGTACAGAACCGCTGAGGCTGGTGGGAGGGGCCAGTCGCTGTGAGGGGACGGTGGAGGCGGAGCTCAGAGGAGAGTGGAGACGAGTGACGACCTATGACCCTTATGGCCTCTATCACCTCTGGGACCTAGAGGCGGCGGCCGCCGTGTGTCGAGACCTGGACTGTGGATCTCCTGTTTCTGCAGAAGTGAGACGAGGGTCTGAGAGTAAAGTGTGGGGCGTCTTCACTGCCTGTGTGAAGACGAGCTCTTCTGTGAGAGACTGTCTCTCCGATTATCGCTCATCTTCTTTTCTCCACCTCCAGGTTATTTGTTCAGGTTGGTTTAAATCCAGAGTTTCTTCTTCTCACAATCTCTGCTCAGAGTCAGTTCATTGAATGTGGTGCTGCCCCCTAGAGGAGGACACAGATAATGCTCTGCTCCCATTGGCCGAGGCGGGAGTACTCAGTTACTTTTACTCAAGTACTTTATGTAACTGTTTACACTAACTGCACGTAGAGTATCACACAGTACTTTTACTTCTACTGCAGTAGTTTATGTTGAAGTAACAGTACACATAAAAAACTACTTCAATCTGATATATTTGTGTCTAACATGACTTTCCTTTGGCTAAAGTTTATGGATAATTATTTGAAACATTATTTGTTGTTTTGTCTCATTAACATGAAACAAACATCAGACTTTACTCCAACAGTTACTCGAGTACTTCTGTACTTTTACTGGAGTAGCTGTTTGGGTCAGTACTTTTAAATGTACTTTGAGTGAAAGTATTTTAAAGCAGCCTGACTCTGATTCCAGTGAATACTGAGGCCCCATTGGTCAGTTCAGTCACATGACCTTTTGCTCGGGATCATGTCTCTGTCATGTTGAAGGACAGGCTCATAAATAATCTGTCATGAGCTGTTTTTCCTCTTCATTCATTCATCTCTCATGTGACACATGTTTAAGGCGTTTAAAGATATAAAGCGATTATTTATGTTGGAAATAATGTGAGACTGCAGGAGAAACGGAGCCAAACTAAACCTGATCTGAACACAAATGTTTCAAACTCATCATCTGCTCCTCAAGATCAATTCTGTTCAACTTTATTACAGACTCAGAGCGACACAATAAAAGCAACAATAACACAAAACATAACAATGACACGGTGAGTTTAAAAACACAGATACAGCGCCTTGTGAAAGTATTCGGCCCCCTTGAACTTTCTGACCTTTTGCCACATTTCAGGCTCAAACATGTTCCCGTATGCTAGCACGAGTGTTCCCGTATGCTAGCACGAGTGTTCCCGTATGCTAGCACGAGTGTTCCCGTATGCGAGCCCAAGTGTTCCCATATGCTAGCACGTGTGTTCCCGTATGCTAGCACGTGTGTTCCCGTATGCGAGCCCGAGTGTTCCCGTATGCGAGCCCGAGTGTTCCCGTATGCTAGCTCGAGTGTTCCCGTATGCTAGCACGAGTGTTCCCGTATGCTAGCACGTGTGTTCCCGTATGCGAGCCCGAGTGTTCCCGTATGCGAGCCCGAGTGTTCCCGTATGCGAGCCCGAGTGTTCCCGTATGCTAGCCCGAGTGTTCCCGTATGCTAGCACGTGTGTTCCCGTATGCTAGCACGTGTGTTCCCGTATGCGAGCCCGAGTGTTCCCGTATGCTAGCTCGAGTGTTCCCGTATGCTAGCACGAGTGTTCCCGTATGCTAGCACGTGTGTTCCCGTATGCGAGCCCGAGTGTTCCCGTATGCGAGCCCAAGTGTTCCCATATGCTAGCACGTGTGTTCCCGTATGCTAGCACGTGTGTTCCCGTATGCGAGCCCGAGTGTTCCCGTATGCGAGCCCGAGTGTTCCCGTATGCTAGCTCGAGTGTTCCCGTATGCGAGCCCGAGTGTTCCCGTATGCTAGCACGAGTGTTCCCGTATGCTAGCACGTGTGTTCCCGTATGCGAGCCCGAGTGTTCCCGTATGCGAGCCCGAGTGTTCCCGTATGCGAGCCCGAGTGTTCCCGTATGCTAGCACGTGTGTTCCCGTATGCGAGCCCGATTGTTCCCGTATGCGAGCCCAAGTGTTCCCATATGCTAGCACGTGTGTTCCCGTATGCTAGCACGTGTGTTCCCGTATGCGAGCCCGAATGTTCCCGTATGCGAGCCCGAGTGTTCCCGTATGCTAGCTCGAGTGTTCCCGTATGCTAGCAAGAGTGTTCCCGTATGCTAGCACGTGTGTTCCCGTATGCGAGCCCGAGTGTTCCCATATGCTAGCATGAGTGTTCCCGTATGCTAGCCCGAGTGTTCCCGTATGCTAGCACGTGTGTTCCCGTATGCGAGCCCGATTGTTCCCGTATGCTAGCACGAGTGTTCCCGTATGCTAGCACGTGTGTTCCCGTATGCGAGCCCGAGTGTTCCCGTATGCTAGCACGAGTGTTCCCGTATGCAAGCCCGAGTGTTCCCATATGCTAGCACGAGTGTTCCTGTATGCGAGCCCGAGTGTTCCCGTATGCTAGCTCGTGTGTTCCCGTATGCGAGCCCGAGTGTTCCCGTATGCGAGCCCGAGTGTTCCCGTATGCTAGCCCGAGTGTTCCCGTATGCGAGCCCGAGTGTTCCCGTATGCGAGCCCGAGTGTTCCCATATGCGAGCACGTGTGTTCCCGTATGCGAGCACGAGTGTTCCCGTATGCTAGCACGAGTGTTCCCGTATGCTAGCACGTGTGTTCCCGTATGCAAGCCCGAGTGTTCCCGTATGCTAGCACGAGTGTTCCCGTATGCGAGCCCGAGTGTTTCCGTATGCTAGCACGAGTGTTCCCGTATGCTAGCCCGAGTGTTCCCGTATGCTAGCCCGAGTGTTCCCGTATGCAAGCCCGAGTGTTCCCGTATGCTAGCAAGAGTGTTCCCGTATGCTAGCACGAGTGTTCCCGTATGCGAGCCCAAGTGTTCCCATATGCTAGCACGTGTGTTCCCGTATGCTAGCACGTGTGTTCCTGTATGCGAGCCCGAGTGTTCCCGTATGCTAGCTCGAGTGTTCCCGTATGCTAGCACGAGTGTTCCCGTATGCTAGCACGTGTGTTCCCGTATGCGAGCCCGAGTGTTCCCGTATGCGAGCCCGAGTGTTCCCGTATGCGAGCCCGAGTGTTCCCGTATGCTAGCCCGAGTGTTCCCGTATGCTAGCACGTGTGTTCCCGTATGCTAGCACGTGTGTTCCCGTATGCGAGCCCGAGTGTTCCAGTATGCTAGCTCGAGTGTTCCCGTATGCTAGCACGAGTGTTCCCGTATGCTAGCACGTGTGTTCCCGTATGCGAGCCCGAGTGTTCCCGTATGCGAGCCCAAGTGTTCCCATATGCTAGCACGTGTGTTCCCGTATGCTAGCACGTGTGTTCCCGTATGCGAGCCCGAGTGTTCCCGTATGCGAGCCCGAGTGTTCCCGTATGCTAGCTCGAGTGTTCCCGTATGCGAGCCCGAGTGTTCCCGTATGCTAGCACGAGTGTTCCCGTATGCTAGCACGTGTGTTCCCGTATGCGAGCCCGAGTGTTCCCGTATGCGAGCCCGAGTGTTCCCGTATGCGAGCCCGAGTGTTCCCGTATGCTAGCACGTGTGTTCCCGTATGCGAGCCCGATTGTTCCCGTATGCGAGCCCAAGTGTTCCCATATGCTAGCACGTGTGTTCCCGTATGCTAGCACGTGTGTTCCCGTATGCGAGCCCGAATGTTCCCGTATGCGAGCCCGAGTGTTCCCGTATGCTAGCTCGAGTGTTCCCGTATGCTAGCAAGAGTGTTCCCGTATGCTAGCACGTGTGTTCCCGTATGCGAGCCCGAGTGTTCCCATATGCTAGCATGAGTGTTCCCGTATGCTAGCCCGAGTGTTCCCGTATGCTAGCACGTGTGTTCCCGTATGCGAGCCCGATTGTTCCCGTATGCTAGCACGAGTGTTCCCGTATGCTAGCACGTGTGTTCCCGTATGCGAGCCCGAGTGTTCCCGTATGCTAGCACGAGTGTTCCCGTATGCAAGCCCGAGTGTTCCCATATGCTAGCACGAGTGTTCCTGTATGCGAGCCCGAGTGTTCCCGTATGCTAGCTCGTGTGTTCCCGTATGCGAGCCCGAGTGTTCCCGTATGCGAGCCCGAGTGTTCCCGTATGCTAGCCCGAGTGTTCCCGTATGCGAGCCCGAGTGTTCCCGTATGCGAGCCCGAGTGTTCCCATATGCGAGCACGTGTGTTCCCGTATGCGAGCACGAGTGTTCCCGTATGCTAGCACGAGTGTTCCCGTATGCTAGCACGTGTGTTCCCGTATGCGAGCCCGAGTGTTCCCGTATGCTAGCTCGAGTGTTCCCGTATGCTAGCTCGAGTGTTCCCGTATGCTAGCACGAGTGTTCCCGAAGGTGTTTTTGTTTGGGGGCGGAGGCACCGCTGCGTAACTTTGCATTGTTGACAAATCATTTAGCGAACAAATGCCACACAAACAGGCAGTTTTATCCATACGCCTGTTGTCGATCAGTTTATATGCGTTTGACTGCGTGAACACAGGTTGCTATTGAAGGCCCTGACTGAAACCCCACGGTCCGCCACTGTGTTTATCAATCAAAAGACGGGATGGATGAGAGGCTGGCGTCAATTTTTTTTAATGTAATGCGATCTACCAATACTACCTTTGCGATCGACGTATTGAGCACCCCTGCATTACATTAACTGTTCGTCTTATGTTATCTGATAATAGTCTCCCTGTTATAAATCCACACTGATCTGGGTCAATTATATCTGCAATACAATTCTTTAACCTATTGGCAATAATACCTGTAATTATCTTATGATCTGTATTCAGAAGGGATATAGGCCTGTAGGAGGCACATTTTGTAGCGTCTTTCCCTTCTTTATAAATTAGAGTTATTAAGGCTGATTGCCATGTTTGTCCCCAAATTCCTGTTTTTAGCACATGATTGTATGCTCCCTTAAGCAACGGGGCTATTTGGTTTTGACATTTTTTATAAAATTCATTTGTAGCCATCATCTCCCGGAGTAGTTCCTGTTTTTAATTTCTGTATTTGTTCATAAATTTCCACAACTGTAATGGATTTTTCCAACATTAATTTTTGTTCAGGTGTGATTTGGAGTAGTTGAATATTATTTAAATATATTTGAATTTGTTTAATTTCTCCCTCTTCCTTTCTGTATAATAGTTCATAATAATTTGCAAATTCTTCTGCCCTTGCCTCATGCTTTATTTTTAACTCATTTTTTCCAGCCTTGATTTTTGTAATGTAGGCTCTTTAAAGAGTTAGGGCCACAGTCATAACTCTCTTGCTTTGTAAATCTTAACATTTTCTCCACTTCTTGATTATATAACGCTTTGAGAGTAGATCTCTTCTTTTTCAGCTGTATATTTTCCGTAATACTATTTGTCTCTCTAACTTTGTCTTCTAATCGTTTAATTTCTTCAAGTCGTTTACATTGATTTTCTCTTTATCTATTTTTACTTGATGCAAAGGAGATTATCCCCTCAAGACCGCTTTAGCAACTTCCCACAATAAAACTGGATTTATGTCATTTGTATTATTTATTTCCACGTAATCTACCAAAATACTCTGTAATCGATTAACAAACTGTTTATCTTGTAGCAGGGAGTTGTTCAATGTCCAAATATTTTTGGAAGGGCTTATTTCGAAAAGACACACAGGTCACATGTGTGTCTGTGAAGCACACGCTTAGTCCGTGTCCTTCCTGCAGCACACGCCTCGTTCTCTCCTCTCGGTCCTTCATTGATCCAAGTCCATGTGCTCTGAGCTCTGATGTGAGCGTGATCATGTTGTTCACAAACGGATCCCCAGCTCTAACGGAGAACGTGTTCCAGGCTCCGAGCTGGAAAAACAGTCGCTAATGAAATGAAAAGCTGCTGGACCGGCCGTGAGGCGGACATGGAGCCACGGACGCCATTTTACCCTGGTTTTCCCACATGCTCTGTTTTCAAAAGCAGGAATTAAAGGTATTCATTGGGTTTATGGCCACGCCCTCCTACAGGCCGTCAGGAAGTAAAGGCTCAAATCACCAAAGCCTCCGCTGGGCCATTTAACCTTTGACCTAAATGTGGGGGATGGTCGACAACAGCTGGAAACATCTGCAATCCAGGTCAAAGTCAAGAGTTTAGGATGTGATAGTTTAGTGTTTCTTCCTGGAGGCCCCGCCCACTTTGACCTCTTTGTCTCAGCACTTCCTTTGTAGTGACTCTTCCTGTAGAGCGTGAAGTCCGTTCATTCACTGTTTCTCTGCGCGGGATAAAAACGGCTTTGAGTCCGAGCAGAACCGTCTCCAGTCCTGTGTAACTAATACGAGTGAAGGGGCGGGGCCAGTCCTGTGTAACTAATACGAGTGAAGGGGCGGAGCCAGTCCTGCTTAACTAATACGAGTGAAGGGGCGGGGCCAGTCCTGTGTAACTAATACGAGTGAAGGGGCGGGGCCAGTCCTGTGTAACTAATACGAGTGAAGGGGCGGAGCCAGTCCTGTGTAACTAATACGAGTGAAGGGGCGGGGCCAGTCCTGTGTAACTAATACGAGTGAAGGGGCGGGGCCAGTCCTGTGTAACTAATACGAGTGAAGGGGCGGGGCCAGTCCTGTGTAACTAATACGAGTGAAGGGGCGGGGCCAGTCCTGTGTAACTAATACGAGTGAAGGGGCGGGGCCAGTCCTGTGTAACTAATACGAGTGAAGGGGCGGGGCCAGTCCTGTGTAACTAATACGAGTGAAGGGGCGGGGCCAGTCCTGTGTAACTAATACGAGTGAAGGAGCGGGGCCAGTCCTGTGTACCTAATACGAGTGAAGGGGCGGAGCCAGTCCTGTGTAACTAATACGAGTGAAGGGGCGGGGCCAGTCCTGTGTAACTAATACGAGTGAAGGGGCGGGGCCAATTCATGGCCACGCCCACCAGAACTTCCAGAATAAAGTGAATATAAATAAAGTTTGATTCGGTTGAAGGTAAAGGTAATAGTTTATTTCCTGCAGAGGGCGCCGCTCTGCACAGACCCACATCAGAGAAACATTACTGACCTTTACTACATAAAGGAGAGACTTACTGCAGAGCGGCTCAGACTGTGACCTCATCTTCATACGCACTATGGAAACCTGCACTGCTCATACTGTTTATTTGTATATATTTATATAAAATATCTGTATTTCCTGTGTGTCCAGAGTGTTTCTGAGCTGAGAGTCACCAGTGAGGTCCTCCTTTGTGAGATCAATAAAGGCTTATCTTCTCTCGGACTGTGACCTCATGTGTGACCTCAGACTGTGACCTCATGTTTGTACCTCAGACTGTGACCTCATGTGTGTACCCTCAGACTGTGACCTCATGTGTGTGACCTCAGGCTGTGACCTCATGTGTGTACCTCAGACTGTGACCTCATGTGTGTACCTCAGACTGTGACCTCATGTGTGTACCTCAGACTGTGACCTCATGTGTGTACCTCAGACTCGGTGCGGCTGGTCGGGGGGCGGAGCCTGTGTTCAGGGTCTCTGCAGATCCAGGACCAGTCCTTGGCCCAGTCCTGGGACGGGGTCTGTGAGGGGGCCTTGGACCGTCCCGGGGCAGAGGTGCTGTGCAGGGAGCTGGGCTGTGGGGCTCCTCTCCTCCAGGGGGCGCTCTCTCCTCTGGGGCAGATGTTCCACTGTGAGGGAAACGAGACTAAGCTGATGGACTGTCCCCGGACCAGGACCGGCCCAGAGACCTGCCCCACTCTCAACCTCACCTGCAAAGGTAAGGGGCGGGGCCATGGGCGGGTCCTGGAGAGGGGCGGGGCTCACCTGTGTTTGTGTACAGAACCGCTGAGGCTGGTGGGAGGGGCCAGTCGCTGTGAGGGGACGGTGGAGGCGGAGCTCAGAGGAGAGTGGAGACGAGTGACGACCTATGACCCCTGGGACCTGGAGACGGCGACCGCCGTGTGTCGAGGCCTGGACTGTGGATCTCCTGTTTCTACAGAAGTGAGAGACGGGTCTTACAGTAAAGTGTGGAGGGTCATCACTGACTGTGTGAAGAAGAGCTCTTCTGTGAGGGACTGTCTCCTCGATTATGGCTCATCTGAGTCCCGCCTCCTCCAGGTTATTTGTTCAGGTTGGTTTAAATCCAGAGTTTCTTCTTCTCACAATCTCTGCTCAGAGTCAGTTCATTGAATGTGGTGCTGCCCCCTAGAGGAGGACACAGATAATGCTCTGCTCCCATTGGCCGAGGCGGGAGTACTCAGTTACTTTTACTCAAGTACTTTATGTAACTGTTTCCACTAACTGCACGTAGAGTATCACACAGTACTTTTACTTCTACTGCAGTAGTTTATGTTGAAGTAACAGTACACATAAAAAACTACTTCAATCTGATATATTTGTGTCTAACATGACTTTCCTTTGGCTAAAGTTTATGGATAATTATTTGAAACATTATTTGTTGTTTTGTCTCATTAACATGAAACAAACATCAGACTTTACTCCAACAGTTACTCGAGTACTTCTGTACTTTTACTGAAGTAGCTGTTTGGGTCAGTACTTTTAAATGTACTTTGAGTGAAAGTATTTTAAAGCAGCCTGACTCTGATTCCAGTGAATACTGAGGCCCCATTGGTCAGTTCAGTCACATGACCTTTTGCTCGGGATCATGTCTCTGTCATGTTGAAGGACAGGCTCATAAATAATCTGCCATGAGCTGTTTTTCCTCTTCATTCATTCATCTCTCATGTGACACATGTTTAAGGCGTTTAAAGATATAAAGCGATTATTTATGTTGGAAATAATGTGAGACTGCAGGAGAAACGGAGCCAAACTAAACCTGATCTGAACACAGATGTTTCAAACTCATCATCTGCTCCTCAAGATCAATTCTGTTCAACTTTATTACAGACTCAGAGCGACACAATAAAAGCAACAATAACACAAAACATAACAATGACACGGTGAGTTTAAAAACACAGATACAGCGCCTTGTGAAAGTATTCGGCCCCCTTGAACTTTCTGACCTTTTGCCACATTTCAGGCTCAAACATAAAGATTTAAAACTGTATTTTTTTGTGAAGAACCAACAACAAGTGGGACACAATCATGAAGTGAAACGAAATATATTGGATATTTAAAAAAAAAAAAACTGAAAAATTGGGCGTGCAAAATGATTCAGCCCCTTTACTTTCAGTGCAGCAAAGTCTCTCCAGAAGTTCAGTGAGGATCTCTGAATGATCCAATGTTGACCTAAATGACTAATGATGATAAATAGAATCCACCTGTGTGTGAACAAGTCTCCGTATAAATGCACCTGCTCTGTGATAGTCTCAGAGGTCAGTTTAAAGCGCAGAGAGCATCATGAAGAACAAGGAACACACCAGGCAGGTCCGAGATACTGTTGTGGAGAAGTTTAAAGCCGGATTTGGAGACAAAAAGATTTCCCAAGCTTTAAACATCCCAAGGAGCACTGTGCAAGCGATAATATTGAAATGGAAGGAGTATCAGACCACTGCAAATCTACAAAGACCCGGCCGTCCCTCTAAACCTTCAGCTCATACAAGGAGAAAACTGATCAGAGATGCTGCCAAGAGGCCCATGATCACTCTGGATGAACTGCAGAAATGTACAGCTGAGGTGGAGACTCTGTCCATAGGACAATAATCAGTCGTATACTGCACAACTCTGGCCTTTATGGAAGAGTGGAAGAAGAAAGCCATTTCTTAAAGATATCCATAAAAAGTGTTGTTTAAAGTTTGCCACAAGCCACCTGGGAGGCACACCAAACATGTGGAAGAAGGTGCTCTGGTCAGATGAAACCAAAAGCAACACAGCTCATCACCCTGAACACACCATCCCCACTGTCAAACATGGTGGTGCAGCATCATGGTTTGGGCTTTTCTTCAGCAGGGACAGGGAAGATGGTTCAAATTGATGGGAAGATGGATGGAGCCAAATACAGGACCATTCTGGAAGAAAACCTGATGGAGTCTGCAGAAGACCTGAGACTGGGACGGAGATTTGTCTTCCAACAAGACAGTGATCCAAAACATAAAGCAACATCTACAATAGAGTGGTTCACAAATAAACATCTCCAGGTGTTAGAACGGCCAAGTCAAAGTCCAGACCTGAATCCAATCGAGAATCTGTGGAAAGAACTGAAAACTGCTGTTCACAAACGCTGTCCATCCAACTTCACTGAGCTCCAGCTGTTTGGCAAATATTTCAGTCTCTCAATGTGAAAACTGATAGAGACAAACCCCGAGGACTCACAGCAGTAATCGCAGCACAAGGTGGCGCTACAGAGGATTCACTTAAGGGGTGAATCATTTTGCAAGCCCAATTTTTCCGTTTTTTATTTGTTAAAAATGTTTGTTCGTTTCCCTTCATGATTGTCCCACTTGTTGTTGGTTCTTCACAAAAAATTACAGTTTTATATCTTTATGTTTGAAGCCTGAAATGTGACAAAAGGTCAAAGTTCAAGGGGGCCAAATACTTTCACAGGTACTGTATACCAGAAACTCCACATCCTCCACTGATCACCAATGAAACTACAGGTCAACCAGAAACACAGCGACTGTCTTCACCACTGACTCAGTCCACAGGAGGATCTGAACAACACTATTTTCATTTAGTCCAAAATCCAAATGTCCAACGTTCTACTGTCTGTCCATGTCCTCGTCCTCAGACACGTCCTCTGTAAATATATGACCAGAGATTTGTTTAGTTTGTGACATTACGCTCTATATTTGACACAGAAGAATCAGGACATGTTGTACATGTGGGGCTCACCTGTGTTTGTGTCCAGAGCCGCTGAGGCTGGTGGGAGGGGCCAGTCGCTGTGAGGGGACGGTGGAGGCGGAGCTCAGAGGAGAGTGGAGACGAGTGACGACCTATAACCCCTGGCACCTGGAGGCGGCGACCGCCGTGTGTCGAGACCTGGACTGTGGATCTCCTGTTTCTACAGAAGTGAGACGAGGGTCTGAGAGTAAAGTGTGGGGCGTCCGCGCTGACTGTGTGAAGAAGAGCTCTTCTGTGAGAGACTGTCTCTACGATCGTGGCTCATCTAAGTTCCTCCTCCAGGTTATTTGTTCAGGTTGGTTTAAATCCAGAGTTTCTTCTTCTTCTCTTCCTCTCAGTTTGTGCTGGAGTGGATGGTTAGAGTCAAACATCAGACACTGGTCAGTATGAGTTCCTTCCTGTAAAGCTCTGTCTGAAGTTGTCCGTTTTCCCCTATGATAACTTTACACTCTACAAAGGCAAGTTCTTTCTCTTTGGCGTCGAGTAAATGTCATGCTGGGGTCACAGCGTTGGTGTGATCTGTAGAAGGTCCCACTTCCTTCTCTTTAATTCTGACCCAGTGGATGGGTTTGTCTCCTGGGTCTGAGGCCAAGGCCTTCCTCTCCATGTAGAGCTTAGCCATGTAGAGGTTAGCATGTAGAGGTTAGCATGTAGAAGTTAGTCATGTAGAGGTTAGCCATGTAGAGGTTAGCCATGTAGAGGTGAGCCATGTAGAGGTGAGCCATGTAGAGGTTAGCATGTAGAGGTTAGCCATGTAGAGGTGAGCCATGTAGAGGTGAGCCATGTAGAGGTTAGCCATGTAGAGGTTAGCATGTAGAGGTTAGCCATGTAGAGGTTAGCATGTAGAGGTTAGCATGTAGAGGTTAGCCTTTAGAGGTTAGCATGTGGAGGTTAGCCATGTAGAGGTTAGCCATGTAGAGGTGAGCCATGTAGAGGTTAGCCATGTAGAGGTTAGCATGTAGAGGTTAGCCTTTAGAGGTTAGCATGTGGAGGTTAGCCATGTAGAGGTTAGCCATGTAGAGGTGAGCCATGTAGAGGTTAGCCATGTAGAGGTGAGCCATGTAGAGGTTAGCCATGTAGAGGTTAGCCATGTAGAGGTTACCATGTAGAGGTTAGCCATGTAGAGGTTAGCCATGTAAAGGTGAGCCATGTAGAGGTTAGCATGTAGAGGTTAGCATGTAGAGGTTAGCCATGTAGAGGTGAGCCATGTAGAGGTTAGCATGTAGAGGTTAGCCATGTAGAGGTTAGCATGTAGAGGTTAGCCATGTAGAGGTTAGCCATGTAGAGGTTAGCATGAAGAGGTTAGCATGTAGAGGTTAGACATGCAGAGGTTAGCCATGTAGAGGTGAGCCATGTAGAGGTTAGCCATGTAGAGGTTAGCCATGTAGAGGTTAGCATGTAGAGGTTAGCATGTAGAGGTTAGCATGTAGAGGTTAGCCATGTAGAGGTTAGCCTTTAGAGGTTAGCATGTGGAGGTTAGCCGTGTAGAGGTTAGCATGTAGAGGTTATCATGTAGAGGTGAGCCATGTAGAGGTTAGCATGTAGAGGTTAGCATGTAGAGGTTAGCCATGTAGAGGTTAGCATGTAGAGGTTAGCATGTAGAGGTTAGCCAAGTAGAGGTGAGCCATGTAGAGGTTAGCATGTAGAGGTTAGCATGTAGAGGTTAGCCATGCAGAGGTTAGCCATGTAGAGGTGAGCCATGTAGAGGTTAGCCATGTCGAGGTTAGCCATGTAGAGGTTAGCCATGTAGAGGTTAGCATGTAGAGGTTAGCATGTAGAGGTTAGCCTGTAGAGGTTGGCCATGTAGAGGTTAGCCATGTAGAGGTTAGCATGTAGAGGTTAGCATGTAGAGGTTAGCCATGTAGAGGTTAGCATGTAGAGGTTAGCATGTAGAGGTGAGCCATGTAGAGGTGAGCCATGTAGAGGTTAGCATGTAGAGGTTAGCATGTAGAGGTTAGCCATGTAGAGGTTAGCCATGTAGAGGTTAGCATGTAGAGGTTAGCATGTAGAGGTTAGCATGTAGAGGTTAGCCATGTAGAGGTTAGCATGTAGAGGTGAGCCATGTAGAGGTTAGCATGTAGAGATTAGCATGTAGAGGTTAGCCATGCAGTGGTTAGCCATGTAGAGGTGAGCCATGTAGAGGTGAGCCATGTAGAGGTGAGCCATGTAGAGGTTAGCCATGTAGAGGTTAGCCTGTAGAGGTTAGCATGTGGAGGTTAGCCGTGTAGAGGTTAGCCATGTAGAGGTTAGCCATGTAGAGGTTAGCATGTAGAGGTTAGCATGTAGAGGTTAGCCACTATGGGTGAGACTGGAGAGCCCATGGCACAGCCGTGGATCTGTCTGTAGAAGCTGCCCCTGAACTGAAAGTATGTGGTGCTCAGACAGATCTCCAGAAGTTGGCAGATGTGGTCAGGAGTGAACATGGTCCTATCTGCTAGAGTGCTGTCCTCAGTCAGGCTCTTCCTCACCGCTGTGAAGCTGCTGAGGTCGGGACAGATGTAAACAGTGCTGTCACATCGTAAGACACCATGGTTTCATCTGTTTCCAGCTGCAGGTGTTTGATCTTCTCCACAAACTCCTTGGTGTTTTCCACATGGTGTTCTGTGTTGCCGACCAAGGGGGATAAGATGAACTTGAGGTGTTTCTCCAGATTATAGGTGATGGAGTAGATGCCACTCACGATGGGTCTGAGAGGAAAACCTTCCTTGTGTATTTTTGGCAGACCATAGATACAGAGAATGGACTCTCCCGGGTAAAGCTTGTAATACAGCTTTTGGTCAATTATTTCTTCTTTTAGTTTCTGAAGATGCTCTATAATGTTCTTCCTGTACCCGCTGGTGGGGTCTCTTCTCAGTCGCTCATACGTGTTTTCATCAAAGAGCAGCTGCTTGACCTTGGTCTCGTAGTCAGTTGTGTTGAGGACAACTGTGCATCTACCTTTATCCTCTGGAAGGATGGTAATGCTCTCGTCCTTCTTCAAAGCTGCCAAAGCTCTTCTTTCCTCTCCAGAGATGTTGGAGGGAGGAGGTCTGGAGCTCTTGAGTGCTGCTGAGATTTTCAGTCGGAGGTCCCCTGCTTCAGGCTCAGTCATCCTGTTATTCCTAATGGCTGATTCTGCTGCTGTGATGACGTCCACTGTAGGAATGGATTTGGGTGTGATGGAAAAATTCAGCTCCTTGTAGAGCATGCTCTTCTCCGCCTGGGAGAGTTCCCTGAAGGAAGGTTTTCCTCTCAGACCCATCGTGAGTGGCATCAACTCCATCACCTATAATCTGACGAAACACCTCAAGTTCATCTTATCCCCCTTGGTCGGCAACACAGAACACCATGTGGAAAACACCAAGGAGTTTGTAGAGAAGATCAAACACCTGCAGCTGGAAACAGATGCAACCATGGTGTCTTACGATGTGACAGCACTGTTTACATCTGTCCCGACCTCAGCAGCTTCACAGCGGTGAGGAAGAGCCTGAGGAGAGCACTCTAGCAGATAGGACCCAGCTCACTCCTGACCACATCTGCCAACTTCTGGAGATCTGTCTGAGCACCACATACTTTCAGTTCAGGGGCAGCTTCTACAGACAGATCCACGGCTGTGCCATGGGCTCTCCAGTCTCACCCATAGTGGCTAACCTCTACATGCTAACCTCTACATGCTAACCTCTACATGCTAACCTCTACATGGCTAACCTCTACAGGCTAACCTCTACATGGCTAACCTCTACATGGCTAACCTCTACATGCTAAACTCTACATGGCTAACCTCTACATGCTAACCTCTACATGCTAACCTCTACATGGCTAACCTCTACATGCTAACCTCTACATGGCTAACCTCTACATGGCTAACCTCTACATGGCTAACCTCTACATGCTAACCTCTACATGGCTAACCTCTACATGGCTAACCTCTACATGCTAACCTCTACATGGCTAACCTCTACATGCTAACCTCTACATGGCTAACCTCTACATGGCTAACCTCTACATGCTAACCTCTACATGGCTAACCTCTACATGCTAACCTCTACATGGCTAACCTCTGCATGGCTAACCTCTGCATGGCTAACCTCTGCATGGCTAACCTCTACATGGCTAACCTCTTTATGGCTAACCTCTACATGGCTAACCTCTGCATGGCTAACCTCTACATGCTAACCTCTACATGCTAACCTCTACATGGCTAACCTCTACATGCTAACCTCTACATGGCTAACCTCTACATGGCTAACCTCTACATGGCTAACCTCTACATGCTAACCTCTGCATGGCTAACCTCTGCATGGCTAACCTCTACATGCTAACCTCTGCATGGCTAACCTCTACATGCTAACCTCTGCATGGCTAACCTCTACATGCTAACCTCTACATGCTAACCTCTACATGCTAACCTCTGCATGGCTAACCTCTACATGCTAACCTCTGCATGGCTAACCTCTACATGCTAACCTTTGCATGGCTAACCTCTACATGCTAACCTCTGCATGGCTAGCCTCTACATGGCTAACCTCTACATGGCTAACCTCTACATGCTAACCTCTACATGGCTAACCTCTACATGGCTAACCTCTACATGCTAACCTCTACATGGCTAACCTCTACATGGCTAACCTCTACATGGCTAACCTCTACATGGCCAACCTCTACATGGCCAACCTCTACATGGCCAACCTCTACATGCTAACCTCTACATGGCTCACCTCTACATGCTAACCTCTACATGGCTAACCTCTACATGGCTAACCTCTACATGGCCAACCTCTACATGGCTAACGTCTACATGCTAACCTCTACATGCTAACCTCTACATGATAACCTCTGCATGGCTAACCTCTACATGGCTAACCTCTACATGGCTAACCTCTACATGCTAACCTCTACATGGCTAACCTCTACATGCTAACCTCTACATGGCTCACCTCTACATGCTAACCTCTACATGGCTAACCTCTACATGGCTAACCTCTACATGGCTAACCTCTACATGGCTAACCTCTACATAGCTAACCTCTACATGCTAACCTCTACATGGCTAACCTCTACATGGCTAACCTCTACATGCTAACCTCTACATGGCTAACCTCTACATGCTAACCTCTGCTTGGCTAACCTCTACATGCTAACCTCTACATGGCTAACCTCTACATGGCTAACCTCTATACGCTAACCTCTGCATGGCTAACCTCTGCATGGCTAACCTCTACATGCTAACCTCTACATGCTAACCTCTACATGGCTAACCTCTACATGCTAACCTCTACATGGCTAACCTCTACATGGCTAACCTCTACATGGCTAACCTCTACATGGCTAACCTCTACATGCTTACCTCTGCATGTCTAACCTCTGCATGGCTAACCTCTACATGCTAACCTCTGCATGGCTAACCTCTACATGCTAACCTCTGCATGGCTAACCTCTACATGCTAACCTCTACATGCTAACCTCTACATGCTAACCTCTGCATGGCTAACCTCTACATGCTAGCCTCTGCATGGCTAACCTCTGCATGGCTAACCTCTACATGGCTAACCTCTACATGCTAACCTCTGCATGGCTAGCCTCTACATGGCTAACCTCTACATGGCTAACCTCTACATGCTAACCTCTGCATGGCTAACCTCTGCATGGCTAACCTCTACATGGCTAACCTCTACATGGCTAACCTCTACATGCTAACCTCTGCATGGCTAACCTCTGCATGGCTAACCTCTACATGCTAACCTCTGCATGGCTAACCTCTACATGCTAACATCTACATGCTAACCTCTACATGCTAACCTCTGCATGGCTAACCTCTACATGCTAACCTCTGCATGGCTAACCTCTGCATGGCTAACCTCTACATGGCTAACCTCTACATGCTAACCTCTGCATGGCTAGCCTCTACATGGCTCACCTCTACATGCTAACCTCTACATGCTAACCTCTACATGCTAACCTCTGCATGGCTAACCTCTACATGGCTAACCTCTACATGGCTAACCTCTACATGCTAACCTCTACATGGCTAACCTCTACATGGCTAACCTCTACATGGCTAACCTCTACATGGCTCACCTCTACATGGCTAACCTCTACATGGCTAACCTCTACATGCTAACCTCTACATGGCTAACCTCTACATGGCTAACCTCTACAAGCTAACCTCTACATGCTAACCTCTACATGGCTAACCTCTACATGCTAACCTCTGCATGGCTAACCTCTACATGCTAACCTCCGCATGGCTAACCTCTACATGCTAACCTCTACATGGCTAACCTCTACATGGCTAACCTCTACATGGCTAACCTCTACATGCTAACCTCTACATGCTAACCTCTACATGCTAACCTCTACATGCTATCCTCTACATGCTAACCTCTACATAGCTAACCTCTACATGGCTAACCTCTACATGGAGGACATGGAGAGGAAGGCCTTGGCCTCAGACCCAGGAGACAAACCCAGCCACTGGGTCAGAATTAAAGAGAAGGAAGTGGGACCTTCTACAGATCACACCAACGCTGTGACCCCAGCATGACATTTACTCGACGCCAAAGAGAAAGAACTTGCCTTTGTAGAGTGTAAAGTTATCATAGGGGAAAACGGACAACTTCAGACAGAGCTTTACAGGAAGGAACTCATACTGACCAGTGTCTGATGTTTGACTCTAACCATCCACTCCAGCACAAACTAGGGGTCATCATGACGCTCAGACATGGAGCTAAAGAGGTGCTACCAGTGCAGAAGGAAAGAGGAGCAACATGTCCAGAGAGCCCTCTCAGACTGTGGCTCCTCACCGGTCCTTCACTAAAGCACAAAGGGCAAGAAGACCCAAAGAACCAGACCGACTCCAGAGCCCAGAAGAACCAGACCGACTCCAGAGCCCAGAAGAAAGGGAGGTAGTGCCGTATGTAGCCGGGGTCTCAGAGGAACTTCAGAGGATCTTTAGGCAGCACAGGATTCCAGTGAACCACAAACCGGTGAACACACGGAGACAAACATGAGTTCATCCCAAAGACAAAACTCCGAGCCACAAACAAAACAATGTGGTTTATTCCATTCAATGCAAAGAAGAAGAATGCAAACAACATTATATTGGAGAAACGAAACAAGTTTTACAGAAGAGACTTTATCAACACCGAAGAGAAAGCACAAGTGGCCCTCAGTCGGCGGTGCACCTCCACCTCAAAGCCTCCAACCACTCCTTTGAGGACGAGGAGGTCAACATTTAGCTAAAGAAGAACGTTGGTTTCAAAGAGGAGTTAAAGAAAGAAAATCCCTCCATGAACTGGAATGGCCTCAGATTTAATCTCCCGTCACTTTACTCCAATCTCCTTCAGGAGAAACCGACAGGGCGGGGCCAGTCCAAGGAGACGGCCCCTCAGCCAACAACAGAACAATAGGCAGGTAATTAGCAGTGATCATCTATGAATAGGACAGGACTGACCGATACTGAGGTGAGCAGATCGTTACAGACGCTCTACTTCAAAGGTGTTTACCCACAGGTGAGAGTAGCTGTGATTAGAGGGGAGGAGCCAACCCTAACTCCTCCCCGTTGGTCTATATATTCAGCTGCGTCCATAGTGGGCCCTTTGTCGCTGACGAAGCCTTTTGGATGAGAGGCGAAACGTTCGAAGACTTCAACGACTGAGTACAGAAGATGAATCACGTACCTTCATTTATATAAAATATCTGTATTTCCTGTGTGTCCAGAGTGTTTCTGAGCTGAGAGTCACCAGTGAGGTCCTCCTTTGTGAGATAATAAAGGCTTATCTTCTCGTAGACTCGGTGCGGCTGGTCGGGGGGCGGAGCCTGTGTTCAGGATCTCTGCAGATCCTGGACCAGTCCTTGGCCCAGTCCTGGGCCGGGGTCTGTGAGGGGGCCTTGGACCGTCGCGGGGCAGAGGTGCTGTGCAGGGAGCTGGGCTGTGGGGCTCCTCTCCTCCAGGGGGCGCTCTCTCCTCTGGGGCAGACGTTCCACTGTAAGGGAAACGAGTCTAAGCTGATGGACTGTCCCCAGACCAGGACCGGCCCAGAGACCTGCCCCACTCTCAACCTCACCTGCAAAGGTAAGGGGGCGGGGCCTGTAAGGGGCGGGGCCTGGAGAGGGGCGGGGCTCACCTGTGTTTGTGTACAGAACCGCTGAGGCTGGTGGGAGGGGCCAGTCGCTGTGAGGGGACGGTGGAGGCGGAGCTCAGAGGAGAGTGGAGACGAGTGACGACCTATGAACACTGGGACCTGGAGGCGGCGACCGCCGTGTGTCGAGACCTGGACTGTGGATCTCCTGTTTCTACAGAAGTGAGACGAGGGTCTGAGAGTAAAGTGTGGAGGGTCTTCACTGACTGTGTGAAGAAGAACTCTTCTGTGAGGGACTGTCTCTCCGATGGCTCATCTTCTTTCCACCTCCAGGTTATTTGTTCAGGTTGGTTTAAATCCAGAGTTTCTTCTTCTCACAATCTCTGCTCAGAGTCAGTTCATTGAATGTGGTGCTGCCCCCTAGAGGAGGACACAGATAATGCTCTGCTCCCATTGGCCGAGGCGGGAGTACTCAGTTACTTTTACTCAAGTACTTTATGTAACTGTTTCCACTAACTGCACATAGAGTATCACTCAGACTGTAGTACTGTATCGTGTAAGTATACAGTGCCTTGCGAAAGGCGAAACATCTCCAGGTGTTAGAACGGCCAAGTCAAAGTCCAGACCTGAATCCAATCGAGAATCTGTGGAAAGAACTGAAAACTGCTGTTCACAAACGCTGTCCATCCAACTTCACTGAGCTCCAGCTGTTTTGCAAATATTTCAGTCTCTCAATGTGAAAACTGATAGAGACAAACCCCGAGGACTCGCAGCAGTAATCGCAGCACAAGGTGGCGCTACAGAGCATTCACTTAAGGGGTGAATCATTTTGCACGCCCAATTTTTCAGTTGTTAAAAATGTTTGAAATATCCAATAAATTTCGTTTCCCTTCATGATTGTGTCCCACTTGTTGTTGGTTCTTCACAAAAAAATACAGTTTTATATCTTTATGTTTGAAGCCTGAAATGTGACAAAAGGTCAAAGTTCAAGGGGGCCAAATACTTTCACAGGTACTGTATACCAGAAACTCCACATCCTCCACTGATCACCAATGAAACTACAGGTCAACCAGAAACACAGCGACTGTCTTCACCACTGACTCAGTCCACAGGAGGATCTGAACAACACTATTTTCATTTAGTCCAAAATCCAAATGTCCAACGTTCTATGTCTGTCCATGTCCTCGTCCTCAGACACGTCCTCTGTAAATATATGACCAGAGATTTGTTTAGTTTGTGACATTACACACTATATTTGACAGAACTTTCCACTGCATTGTTCTGGACGTCCTGCTCCAGGCCACAGCATCTACAATGTTCAGAACCTGAAGCTCCGGCTCAGGTTTCTCTGTCACAAACGTCCTTCACCGTCAGAGAAACTTCTGTAAACGATGAAGAGTTTCTGGTTAATGTGACCTCTGCTCCTCAGATCTGCTGAACGTCCCGGAGGTGTCTGTGTCTGAGGGGGTGTGGGCTCCGCGGGCAGAGGGCGAGCTCTTTGGGCCGCGGGCACAGGAGGGTGACTGGGCGTCGCCGGGAGAGGGCGGGGTCTGGGTGCAGATGGGGGCACATTTCCGGGTCAAATGCTCCGTGGAGCCGCAGTACCCGGGTGGCTCCTTCCAGCTGCTCTCCCCCACCCTCAACCTCACCCTGCCCGCCCTCAATCACTCCGCCCACTTCCTGTTTACTGACGTAGGCCGCGCCCACAAAGGGAACTACACCTGTGTTTACCTCCTGGAGGTGTTCAACCACAACTTCACCTCCAGCAGCTCCACCTACATCCACCCAGGAGGTAAGGCCACAGAGGAACCACACCTGTGTTTAAACAGCTCCACCTACATCCACCCAGGAGGTAAGGCCACAGAGGAACCACACCTGTGTTTAAACAGCTCCACCTACATCCACCCAGGAGGTAAGGCCACAGAGGAACCACACCTGTGTTTAAACAGCTTCACCTACATCCACCCAGGAGGTAAGGCCACAGAGGAACTACACCTGTGTTTAAACAGCTCCATCTACATCCACCCAGGAGGTAAGGCCACAGAGGAACCACACCTGTGTTTAAACAGCTCCACCTACATCCACCCAGGAGGTAAGGCCACACATGTGCTGGGTATTTACTAGCTCGGGCAGGTGTATGTGTGTTGGGGGGTCTGGGGGGAGTTTGGGGGGGGGGGGGGGGGGTTTATAAACCAGGCTCACTCTGAGCCAGACTCACTCTGAGTCTGGCTCAGAGTGAGCCTGGTTACTATGGAAACATAGTCAGAGAACTTAGCCTGGTCCGGCCCGGGCTAAGAGCAGACTGAGCACAAGCTAAGTTTCTTCTTCGTGAAATCCAACACCAATGGGCAACGTAAAGGAGACTGCTAAGAGACTGGTGAGAGACTGGTGAGAGACTGGTGAGAGACTGGTGAGAGACTGTTGAGAGACTGGTGAGAGACTGGTGAGAGACTGGTGAGAGACTGGTGAGAGACTGGTGAGAGACTGATGGGAGACTGGTGAGAGACTGGTGAGAGACTGATGGGAGACTGGTGAGAGACTGCTGAGAGACTGGTGAGAGACTGGTGAGAGACTGGTGAGAGACTGATGGGAGACTGGTGAGAGACTGGTGAGCTCACCATCCTCTCACGAGCTGTTCACGAGCCTCTCACCAACCGCACAAGAAAACTTGCATCTAGTAAACTTGAGTCTGGTCTTTGAGTCTGGTCTTTGAGTCTGATCTTTGAGTCTGGTCTCGGATGTGTGTTCCTCTGCTGCAGCGCCCCCCAGAGGTGTCCCAGTGACAGTGCGTCCGTCTGAAGCCACAGGAAGCTCAGGGACAGTTACAGTCACCTCGTCTCTGGTCCTTGATCTCTGTCCTGTGTCTGTCCACAGCAGACCCTCCACAGACCTCAGCAGACCCTCCACAGACCACAAGAGAACCTCCACAGACCACAGGAGAACCTCCACAGACCCTGACCCTGGTCCTTGTCAGTGTGGCCCTCATCACCACGGCAACCATTCTGGTCATCTGCTGCAAGAGACGCGCTCGCACCGGCAAGTAGCTCAGTGTCCAAATGTCCTAAACGTCTGGGACAGATCCACACGACTAAATATCTCAGATATTCATTCACTATTTTATTCATTCACTATTTTATTTATTCACTATTTTATTCATTCACTATTTTATTTATCACTATTTTATTCATTCACTATTTTATTCATTCACTATTTTATTTATCACAATTTTATTCATTCACTATTTTATTCATTCACTATTTTATTCATTCACTATTTTATACATTCAATATTTTTTTATCACTATTTTATTTATCACTATTTTATTCATTCACTATTTTATTCATTCACTGTTTTATTTATCACTATTTTATTCATTCACTATTTTATTTATCACTATTTTATTTATCACTATTTTATTCATTCACTATTTTATTCATTCACTATTTTATTCATTCACTATTTTATTTATCACTATTTTATTCATTCACTATTTTATTCATTCACTATTTTATTTATCACTATTTTATTCATTCACTATTTTATTTATTCACTATTTTATTCATTCACTATTTTATTCATTCACTATTTTATTTATCACTATTTTATTCATTCACTATTTTATTCATTCACTATTTTATTCATCACTATTTTATTCATTCACTATTTTATTCATTCACTATTTTATTCATTCACTATTTTATTTATCTCTATTTTATTCATTCACTATTTTATTAATTCACTATTTTATTCATTCACTATTTTATTTATCCCTATTTTATTCATTCACTATTTTATTCAGTCACTATTTTATTCATTCACTATTTTATTTATCACTATTTTATTTATCACTATTTTATTCATTCACTATTTTATTCATTCACTATTTTATTCATTCACTATTTTATTTATCACTATTTTATTAATTCACTATTTTATTCATTCACTATTTTATTCATTCACTATTTTATTCATTCACTATTTTATTTATCACTATTTTATTTATCTCTATTTTATTCATTCACTATTTTATTCATTCACTATTTTATTCATTCACTATTTTATTTATCACTATTTTATTCATTCACTATTTTATTCATTCACTATTTTATTCATTCACTATTTTATTTATCACTATTTTATTCATTCACTATTTTATTCATTCACTATTTTATTCATTCACTATTTTATTTATCACTATTTTATTCATTCACTATTTTATTCATTCACTATTTTATTCATTCACTATTTTATTCATCACTATTTTATTCATCACTATTTTATTCATTCACTATTTTATTTATCACTATTTTATTCATCACTATTTTATTCATTCACTATTTTATTTATCACTATTTTATTTATCACTATTTTATTTATCACTATTTTATTCATCACTATTTTATTCATTCACTATTTTATTCATTCACTATTTTTTGCAAACCAGCACAAATATGGAAACATTTGCAACAAACATCTACATTTAAATCGCTTTGTCGCTCAAAAAGAAAATTGTCCTGAACAGACGACAAACACTGACAGAACTCCCCCCCCCCCCCCCCCCCCCCTCATTCTTTTGTTCACTTTTTTATTTTCTTGACATTTTTGCCAATTTTTCCCCTTTTTTCATCCCAATATATCCCACTTTTTTTGCCGTTGGAGATAAAGTCGATCCCCTCCTGGAGCCCCCCCCTTAACCTGGGGGAGGGTTTGACCTGAATGATCCTGGAGCTCTGTGGTCGGGGGCTTGGTGCCCCTGGTAGGGTCTCCCAGGGCAAACAGGTCCTAGGTGACGGGTCAGGAGCCCCTTATGAGAGACCAACAGGCCCGGTTAGAACCATGAGGCCGTCCTTCTGTGGACCCACCACCTGCAGGGGGCGCTATAGGGGCTGGTGCAGCTCAAACAGCTGCCCCCACGACCCGGCAACGGACAAGTGGAAGAAGATGGATGTGTGGATGGAAGATGAAGTCAATATGATAAATGTACATATCTCAAATTAAAAACTAAACTAAACAACACTTCATTGCTGCTCCTCTGGTACTCTACGACTACATTGCCCTGATGTGTCATTAAACATCAGGATTCGAACCACTGACCCTACGGTCACAAGACGACCCGCTCTACTTCGTCAGCCTAGCGGGCACGTGTGTGTGGGGGGGTGCAAGGCCAATGAAACGTATGTCTCCGATTTCAAAGCAGAGTTCGTATGTTCGAATGGGGGTCATTTGTAGTTTATGAAGCATTTGCATAATTTGTTGAAAAATTCACCGCAAACAAAGCGTAAAACTTAGTAAAGACCTGTGGCTCTGACGCCCCCCCCCCTCAGCAGACCCCCCCTCCTCAGCAGACCCTCCCCCTCCTCAGCAGACCCCCCCCTCCTCAGCAGACCCTCCCCCCCTCAGCAGACCCTCCCCCCCCCGCTCCTCAGTAGACCCCCCCTTCCTCAGCAGACCCTCCCCCCCTCAGCAGACCCCCCCTCCTCAGCAGACCCCCCCCCTCCTAAGCAGACCCCCCCCTCTCCTCCTCCTCAGCAGACCCCCCCCTCCGCCCCCCCAACCCCCCCCCTCTGCAGACCCCAACCCCTCCTCAGCAGACCCTCCCCCCCTCCTCAGCAGACCCCCCCCTCCTCCTCCTCCTCAGCAGTCCCTCCCCCCCCCCTCTGAGCAGACCCCCCTCCTAAGCAGACCCCCCCCCCTCAGCAGACCCTCCCCCCCTCCTCCTCCTCCTCAGCAGAACCCCCCCTCCTAAGCAGACCCCAACTCCTCCTCAGCAGTCCCTCCCCCCCCCTCTGAGCAGACCCCCCCTCCTAAGCAGACCCCCCCCCTCAGCAGACCCTCCCCCCCTCCTCCTCCTCCTCAGCAGAACCCCCCCCTCCTAAGCAGACCCCAACCCCTCCTCAGCAGACCCTCCCCCCCTCCTCCTCCTCCTCAGCAGACCCCCCCTCCTCCCCCCCAACCCCCCCCTCAGCAGACCCCAACCCCTCCTCAGCAGACCCTCCCCCCCTCCTCAGCAGACCCCCCCTCCTCCTCCTCTTCAGCAGACCCTCCCCCCCTACTGAGCAGACCCCCCCTCCTAAGCAGACCCCCCCCCTCCTCAGCAGACCCTCCCCCCCCTCCTCCTCAGCAGACCCCCCGCCTCCTAAGCAGACCCCCCCCTCCTCCTCCTCAGCAGACCCTCCCCCCCTCAGCAGACCCTCCCCCCCTCCTCAGCAGACCCCCCCTCCTCCTCAGCAGACCCCCCCCCCTCCTCCTCAGCAGACCCTCCCCCCCTCCTCAGCAGACCCTCCCCCCCTCCTCAGCAGACCCCCTCCTCCTCCTCAGCAGACCCTCCCCCCCCCCTGAGCAGACCCCCCCCTCCTAAGCAGACCCCCCCCCTCCTAAGCAGACCCCCCCCCCCTCAGCAGACCCTCCCCCCTGGATGAATTTTACCGCCTTAGCTCCAACTGTGTTTACTACAAAGTTAGTTCAGTCCGTGTTCACACATGTAGGAGCTTTGTAGGTCGAGACCGCCTTAGCTCCAACTGTATTTACTACAAAGTTAGTTCAGTCCATGTTCACACATGCAGGAGCTTTGTAGGTCGAGACCGCCTTAGCTCCAACTGTATTTACTACAAAGTTAGTTCAGTCCGTGTTCACTCATGTAGGAGCTTTGTAGGTCGAGACCGCCTTAGCTCCAACTGTGTTTACTACAAAGTTAGTTCAGTCCGTGTTCACTCATGTAGGAGCTTTGTAGGTCGAGACCGCCTTAGCTCCAACTGTGTTTACTACAAAGTTAGTTCAGTCCGTGTTCACACGTGTAGGAGCTTTGTAGGTCGAGACCGCCTTAGCTCAAACTGTGTTTACTACAAAGTTAGTTCAGTCCGTGTTCACACATGTAGGAGCTTTGTAGGTCGAGACCGCCTTAGCTCCAACTGTGTTTACTACAAAGTTAGTTCAGTCCGTGTTCACTCATGTAGGAGCTTTGTAGGTCGAGACCGCCTTAGCTCCAACTGTGTTTACTACAAAGTTAGTTCAGTCCGTGTTCACTCATGTAGGAGCTTTGTAGGTCGAGACCGCCTTAGCTCCAACTGTGTTTACTACAAACTTAGTTCAGTCCGTGTTCACACATGTAGGAGCTTTGTAGGTCGAGACCGCCTTAGCTCCAACTGTATTTACTACAAAGTTAGTTCAGTCCGTGTTCACTCATGTAGGAGCTTTGTAGGTCGAGACCGCCTTAGCTCCAACTGTGTTTACTACAAACTTAGTTCAGTCCATGTTCACACATGTAGGAGCTTTGTAGGTCGAGACCGCCTTAGCTCCAACTGTGTTTACTACAAAGTTAGTTCAGTCCATGTTCACACATGTAGGAGCTTTGTAGGTCGAGACCGCCTTAGCTCCAACTTTGTTTACTACAAAGTTAGTTCAGTCCATGTTCACTCATGTAGGAGCTTTGTAGGTCGAGACCGCCTTAGCTCCAACTGTGTTTACTACAAAGTTAGTTCAGTCCTTGTTCACTCATGTAGGAGCTTTGTAGGTCGAGACCGCCTTAGCTCCAACTGTATTTACTACAAAGGTAGTTCAGTCCGTGTTCACTCATGTAGGAGCTTTGTAGGTCGAGACCGCCTTAGCTCCAACTGTGTTTACTACAAAGTTAGTTCAGTCCGTGTTCACTCATGTAGGAGCTTTGTAGGTCGAGACCGCCTTAGCTCCAACTGTGTTTACTACAAAGTTAGTTCAGTCCATGTTCACACATGTAGGCGCTTTGTAGGTCGAGACCACCTTAGCTCCAACTGTGTTTACTACAAAGTTAGTTCAGTCCGTGTTCACTCATGTAGGAGCTTTGTAGGTCAAGACCGCCTTAGCTCCAACTGTATTTACTACAAAGTTAGTTCAGTCCGTGTTCACTCATGTAGGAGCTTTGTAGGTCGAGACCGCCTTAGCTCCAACTGTGTTTACTACAAAGTTAGTTCAGTCCATGTTCACTCATGTAGGAGCTTTGTAG